>JAQZBX010004004.1:0-62377 GCA_029593785.1 Cabassous unicinctus
TGAAACAGAGATAAAATGAACCATAGTTTTTAACTCCAAGAAATATGTATTATCTTACAATGTACACAATATTTCTTAACATGTACATAATTTATTTCCCCCTGCTCATTTCTGATCTATCTCTATTTTTAATGCCTATTTTGCTATTGTTGTTGATTGGGCACCATTTTTTTTTTTTTTTTTTTTGAGTGAGGTAAAATGGGGCACATGGAAATGAAATTGCTTGGTTAACAAAGGTGGCACCATAGACATGATTTCAGGAATTCACAGGCATTAATTTTCCTGTCAAATGCTTGGATCTTCCTCATAATAGTTCGAAACTCACTGGTGTGTCTAGGTGGCTTGGGTTTGTTTTAAATACTCTTAATATTTTCTTGAAATCTATGCCTCAGTCCAGAAAACCAACATAAAGAAGCAAAAAGAAGCAGGAACTAAATCTCCCTCATTTCCAGAGAGAGAGCAGGTGAAAGCTAAAGAGCTTCAGCTGCAAGAAAACGAACTTTAAAGCTAATACGAATAGGCACATTAATGACCACACTAATCTGTGGAAGAAGACCACTGGAAACTCCACTGTTGGAACTGGGTAAGGAATCTGTTGAAGAAGCCACTATCCGCAATTTAATGTTCCAGTAATTGCTCCAAAAAAGACCCTTGAGCCACTGTGTGAAGGAAATGGTCTAGACAGCCATGCTCCAAGAATGTGCCATTGTGTGTGTAGCAGATTAAGTTTACACTCTACTCCTAATTCACAAAGAGGAGAGAGTGTGCCAGTGGGCCACAGGCCAGGATGTGGGTGGTGAAATAAGTGCTCTTGGAGGGAGCAATGTTCTTCTGGGAACAGGGTTAGCACCCCAGCTGATCAACAAATGCAGAAGTTTTGAATGAAGTTAGACAAGAAGATAAATTGAAGTTAGACAAGAAGATAAATTGAACATGCTCTTTCCAATATTTAAAAGTTGAGTATCTACCAAATACAAAATTTTTTTCCGGACTGTCGAATTTCCAGGCAATTCCCAGTAACTATCACTGTTTTTCTGTGACATTCACATGAGGACAACTTGTCTATGCTAATTATATATAAGCATTCAGTGACTATACCTACATTATTATATTTTTGAAACTGCCTGGATGATTTTATTGCACTCACATAACTATCACAACCTCCACTTACATTCAGGTGGGAGGATAGAAAATGAGGAATAGAAAAAAAATATTTAGATGCTTCTAGTAGATTTGCAATACATTATAGGAAAAGAAACTTCTGCCGAAAAAAAAAAAATCTTTTTTTCCTTAATTCATTACAAAAGGACCTCAAATCCCACCTCTTCCCTGAGGAATTTCATGGCTTAATGAAAAAGAGTTGGTAATTTCTCCTAGAGCCCAAGTTGTTCAAATTCATTTCCCATGATTATCTATTTACTTACTTAAAGGAACATATTATTTCCCGATGATTAATATAAATGCTTTAATATTTATGGTGTTTAATTTCACAATACCCCCTATATTTTTCTTCTTGTAGCCTGGATTTTAAAGAATAAAATCAAGACAGAAATGTTTATATAAGAATTTCCCCACAATTTACCTTTATCTAGCTTTGGCAGCAATAACGCTGCCAACACAGACTTCAATAACGTAAAGCTTCTTGTCTTCATCTGGGCAAACAAAGGATTAAATAGAGACAACTTGGCAGCTTGCCTTTTGCTGGGACAGAGGAAAGAATCAAGCAGAACTCATGTTTTGCAACTATCCCTTTTGCCGGCCAGCCATGGTCCTTCATTGCCTTCCTTATCACATATTTCTCTCCTACCTCTTTTGCGGTAGACGTTACTACTGTTCAGCTCTATTAATTTCTTTACTTCCAAGCACACAGAGAATCACACTTCTCACACTTCCTGTCCCTGGAAGTTAGGCATGGCCATATGTAACTATTTCTGGCCAATGCAATATGAACAGAAATGATTAAAGGGGGAAAGAGGAGCGTGGTCATACAGCTAAGATGATTCTGAACACCAGTATTGCCCTAATCTACCCTGACCTCCTATGGCCCTGATGACATCAGCATATTTCCCTTATTGACGCTACTTAAGGTTGAATTGTAGGCTGTGTCAATCAGAGTTCAAGCAGAGAGGCAGAACCACCAGGAGATGCCGATTGATAGACGGCTAGATAGACACACAGATAGATTTGTTACAGGGAATTGGCCTTCAGCAACTGTGGGAGCTGACTCAGCCATCCCTGAAAGGCTGCTTCCTCCACATCTGATGCTGGAGCTTAAAGTCCACAGGGCAGGCAGGCAGGGAAGGAAGATGGATGTAAAGTGGGGGAAAGAAAGAGCAAGCTGGAACCCACAGACACAGGCTAGAATCCCACTAAGATGGACGTCACCTGTGTCAGTTCTTGTTGCTACTGACCTGGTGACAAGGGTATTGGGGTTGGCAGAATAATGTCTTCCCCTCCCCCCCAAAAAGATGTCCACATCCTAATCCTTGGAACCTGTAAATATGTTACCTTCCATGGCAAAGAGAAATTAGAGCTGCAGACGGTTTACTAATCAGCTATTGTTAAAATAGGAAGATAAGGTTGGCTTATCCAGGTGGGCCCAAATGAATCACAAAGGTTCTAAAAAAGTAGAAGAGCTAGTGTCAGAGTAATGAGATGTGAAAAGACTCCAACAGCCATGCTGGCTTTGAAGATGGAGGAAGGTGACCATGAACCAAGGAATGTAAGCAACCTCTAGAAGCAGGAAAAGGCAAGGAAACATATTCACCCCCAGAGCCTCTGGAAAAGAATGCAGTCCTGCTGGCCCCTCAATTTTCGTACAGCAAGACCCATGTCAGACATCTAACTCTAAGAACTGTAAAATAATAAATTGTTTTAAGCCCCCAAGTTTGTGACCATTTGTTCCTGCAGCAATAGAAAACTAATGCAGATATCCTATAGAACCCAGGATCTTCATCACACAGCAGGCCCAGGAACCTGAGAAGCTGAAAAGGGATCCTTGGAAAGGCAGAGCAATAACAGGCCCTGCTGCTGCTTCATACCAAGGAGGTGAGTCAGCAGAGCAGGATAATGTGTGTACAAAGTAGCTGCTGCTTCCCTTCTACTTTCCGAATCTCCCAAGAATCTGCCCTTGCAGACCACGCTAACCAGAAATACACAAGAAAGAGAATTCTGGGACACCAGGTTCAGCCCACTCAAATGGGCATGTTACATGGCCATCATGAGGGCTTGCCATACCATGGACTTCACCTTTTCCTTCCCTTTGAGGACATCAGCATTAGACTGATTGATTTTGAAATTTAATCTTTAAATGCATTGAGGGTGTTTTCTTTAGAACATATTACAAAATGGCAAAGAAGATGCTCCTGGTGACTCTAGGATTCTAGGCATAAGTATTGATATGTGTTTTACATACAGATTTACTTTAATGACTTAGTGAAGACGAACGTTGCCTATATCAATTACAGGGTCCTAATAGGGATCCGCACATTTTCAAAATGAGCATTTTATGAAAATGCTGGCTTCTTGCAAGTTGTCAGTATTATAAAAAGTTTTACTCAAAGATGCAATGCATCTGTACTATGACATGGGAAAACGAGTAAAGTTCTAAAAGGCAGGAAGCATATTTAGGTTCTAGCCTCCTCTCCACTGTCTGAGCTGGGCTAAGCTTGAAAACCATCACTGAATTTCTCTGAAATGTAATTGCCTTATCTGTGAAACATGAATGGATTTCTCTTTATGACCTTCCATTCTGTGCAACTTATCATTTCAGATGTCTATGATTTTCCAAAGCTCAAGGGAATGTCATGGAAAGAATTGTTACTGTGAAGTGGTTGTTCTGAACGGACGTCTTAACTGATTGATATGATTAGCTTCCATCCATGAAGAAAACAGCCACAAGAGTGACTGCATAGTAGCAATCACCAAGATCTGTTTTTGAAGAACTTCATTCAGATCAATAAAATCCTTGGACTTGCTAAGGTGGTAGTCCCTCCATTGGGGTTGATCATAAACCCTTGAAACACCTGGAAAGGAAACTGACCTTACCTTACTCTGAAAAAGAATATAAGAGCATCACGGGCATGTAGTAGATCAAGAGAATCATCCCTTTGAATCTTCATTGTCTTACAACGAGCCATAGAAACCTCATTTGTGTCTGTGCTTTGCTGATCCACAACACTGAAAATGCAAATTTTGACTGTAAAATGTATTAAGAATTTAACTTATTTGCCACATGTGTTATATGAAAAAACAATCCTGCTGTGAAAACATTGGGAAAAAAAAAAAGTTTGACCACATTAAAAGAATAAGGAACAAAAGGACAAAAGGATAATGATTTTTTCCCCCAAACTTCTGGCCTGAACATAACTACTCCAAAAGTCCCCCTTACCAGATGGCTAACTCAGCCGAGGGAAAGCAGCCAACTTGATTTCCAACGTGAGAGTGATTTTTTTATTTAAAAGAAAGATAGAAACTGTCTCAACTTCATTATATCTAAGAGGAGAGCTCAAGCATTCAGCATGTGGCTCTGGTTTGAGTCAAAGTTTGTCTTTTTTGAATAGAAATCATATGTAATCCCAGGCAGTGGCCTGAACCATTTGCTAATACTAATTGTTGTTGGTTGAAAGCGGAGTAGGAGATTGTTAAAGTCTTCCCTGGCAGAAACCTGATCTGTGGAAATGTACTTCACAGGAACTGTGATGAGGTTTGCAGCTGGCAGAAGAGGATGACAGTGCAGCCGCATGCGTCTCCATCTTCCTTTTGGCAACAGAATCGAGACTCACATGAAACCACTCTGTGAGTTAGGCGATGGCCCCAAACGCATTCTTTCTCCCCACCCCCTAGTTTGACAACAAAAACTGAAGCGGGTGTATGTACCATTTCTAAGAATATATATTTTTCAAAAAATGATTATTTAATGATGTGGCCATTTTGAACAATGATTAATATAAGTACATTGAAGATATAACGTTGGCAAGTTAGAAAACCACCAAGTAAGGCCAGATGTATAAACTGACTTGATGTTTTAATTTAAAACACCAGCATCAAGTCAAAGGCCTGTTATTAGGAGGCAAATCACAGAGAATTCAAACACACTACCATGCGTGTCTGTTATCTCCAATATCCAGTAATAATTTACTTTAAAAATTATTATTAATTCATCTATACATGATTGAGAGTGCATTTGTTAATGAATAATATAGAATTATAAAAGTGCACTTTTAATGTTATGTTCTCTGTGCTGTAATACAAATTATCTTATGTTTTAAATTCTTGTAGGATATATAAAATAGTTGTTAAATTCCTGTTACATTCTTCTCTGAGGTAGCTTTCATTCACTAATGGAAAGAAATTTCTCCTTCCCATTAACACTGCAGGAATTATATATGAATCTGTCATAGCAGTTTTATTGGACATTATCATGACTCCTTCCAGACAATGAAAAAAGGTATCTGACTAAAGTTAATTTGTGAGAATCAACACATAATGCCAAGTAGATATTCTATACGTACTTGAAAGAAAAAGAATGAAGCCTGCCACTACCACTCATATATTTGTTGAGCATTTATTTAATAAATATAAAAAGCCATGTGTGTTTCTTTCACACTTGGTAGAGGCAGTCCGCCCAACACTCTAGCTTTTCAACAGAACAATTTGCTATCACCACTTTACAGACAAGGAAACACAGGCCCAGAGACCCTAAGCAGAGCTAGGACTCAGCACCCATGCTCTTTCCATGACATCTAACCATCTAACAAACTGTAAAGAACTCCCCATTACAGATCCTAGTTTGGGAAAGGACCAGAGTAGTTCATCACATGAAAGAAATGTAAAGAAATCGAAATCAGTTTGCTTTATCAGTCTTATCTTAATATCTTTGTAAAATTACAGATTATAACCCTATGAGAATGCTGCCATTGGCTTAGAAAAGAAAATCTTATCCGGCTGCTTGGCTAGAACTCTTAAATCATAAACATTTAAGAGAAAAAATATTGTGGTTATTCAGTACAAAGTCTTTTTAAGTTCCTGTTCTTTTTTAGAGTATACTTTAAGCAAATTGTATTATATAAATATTATCCAGATAAATTGATGTTTATAAGCAATTTAATGAAAAGGGCTACTTGATTTAATATATATATATATGGGTAAATATATATGGAGTAGATAGGCAAAAGTAATGACCTATTCTATGGAATGGAAGCAATTTCTCTGGCTTCTAATCCCCATCTAGTAGCAAAATTTTCCTCTAGTGAGTCCTTCTACATTTATGTCCCAGGTCCGCAAGCTATAAAACATGACTACTCTCAACTATTTCCCTGATGTTCCTTCTTCCTGTCGCTGATTCTCATGTAAACAAATGTTTCACACCCAGTCTAAACCGCCTGTTCCCAGAAACCTGCCCAGAGTGCTGCAGCCCTCATCATCCCCCTCCTGTAGCCCCACTAGGCTCAGCTCTTTCCTACACTGTGATGTCCTTGAAGGCAAAGGCCCAGGTCTTAACCCCCAGCACCAAGCACAGTGCCTGGCACTTGATGGAGTTGAACTGAATTGATTAATTGGCATTTGCTGTTTCCATATAACAGATAATCCTATCTAATAGATCAGCACTTCCCAAACTGGGCTGGGAATTGGAATCACTTGCGGAGCATTAAAAGACAAAAGTGCCCATGACTGGGTCTCACTTCCTGAGATTCTGATTTAATTGTTCGATTCTTTATCAATCATTTAAATGTTTTAAAGCTCCCAGGTGATTCTAATGAGCAGTTAAGGTTGAGAACCATGGGTATAGCCTGATGCTTCACAAACTGGAAAATGCTCCAAACAATCCCATACCTTGTAGGGCAACTGCAATGTGTTATGCTGAACAGATAGTTATTTTCTCTCCTATGGTCCCATTCCCTACTTTTTCTGGAAAAAGCAGGGTGATTTTTCTTTAAATATTGGCTGCTGAACCAATATTTAAATCATTGCAGTGCTCAACATGGAATGCCCCCAAACTTTCAATGGGATGCATTTGGACTATATTTTAAGTTGGTTTTGAGCAAGTTTTCTCCTTGGAAAAAATCACTTTGCAGGCCTAGGGAACAAAGGCAACACAATGTGAAATGTTCACTGCCTCAGATATACAGCCTTTCACACAGTAATCTGAAAAAATGTTTGTGTGTCCTAGAAAACACACACAACACACAAATATCAGAATTCTAAACAAATTGCTCTAGAGTTGAACAGAGTAAGACCACACAGAGGTGTTTTGGGAAACCATTCGTACCAATAAATTGGCATGACTCTTGAATCGATAGATAACATTTCTCTGACCTTGCTGTGCTTGTGCATCCGAGTGAAACTGGTTCCCAGACCTTCTAGGTTAACAGCCAAGCCCTTTGGCATGGCTTACAAGATCCTTGCTTTCCGGTTTCTACCTACCCTCATTTTCAAGGCAAACCAACCTCCTCACTCTCCCCTGCTTCCCTCAGTCTCCACTCTCAGCACTTCCTAGGCTGTGATGCCATCACCCCACAAACACACTGCCAGTGCTGCACTAGTCACGGTGCACCATCGTTACTTATTTATCCTCTTGTCTCCATCACTACACTTTAAGCTTCCTATGGGATGATCCTGTCTTACATACCATTTTATGTCCAACACCTGTGTATTAGTCAGCCAAAGGGGTGCTAATGTGAAATACCAAAAATGGGTTGGTCTTTATAAAGGGTATTTATTTGGGGTAGAAGTCCACAGATACCAGGCCATAAAGCGTTAAGTTTCTTCTCACCAAAGTTCATTGCCACGTGTTGGAGCAAGACAGCTGCCGACTTTTGCCAGGGTTCAGGCTTCTTGTGTTCCTCTCTTGCCGGGGCTGCGTTTCTCTCCGGGCTTAACTCTTCTGGTTCCTCCACAAGGTCAGCTGTAGACTATCAGGCGAACGGCTCACTTCTCTTCTTCTGGGACCTTTTCTCCAACATCAAAACTGCTTCTCAAAAACCTCTTAAACTCTGTTCTTGCCATGCCTTTTATATTTGATTCCCCACCCACCAAGGGGCTCAACGCTCTACTGACGTGGCCCAGTCAACACCCTAATCATAACTTAATCATGCCCAGATTAATATATCAGTTTACGAGCATGATCCAATTATATTTTTGGAATTCATAATTACATTAAATTGGCCAACGGCTACAACCTGGAACAGAGTAGAAGCTTGGAAAATGTTCAACCTGTTGAAAATGTGCTCGGACTCCAAACTCTATGCTCTTTCCAGGACCTTTTATAAGGTCGAGCAGGAAAGGTTTGAATGTAAATAAGTTGCCTAATCAATCACCACTATGGATATCTCTTGAATTTCTAGCCCTTGAGTCAATTTGTTAAATAATTCAAAGAAAGAAAAGAACAACATGAATAGTGGCTATTTGTGTCTTCAGACAGCATCGGTACATTAAAATAGCTGAAGACAATTTATATTATTAAGTTTGATATTGTTTTAAACACTTTTTTTTTTTACTTTCTTTTGTACATTGAATAATTGAAAATATAAACAATTAAAAAGTAAACAGATGAATAAATACATACATTTCTCAATTAAATGTACTGGATACAATAATTTTTTTTTTGAATCAAACAATATGTTATACAATATATTTGGTTCACAGTAATGCAATCATACAGTATTTGTCCTTTTGTGTCTGGCTTGCTTCGCTCAACATAATGTCCTCCAGGTTCAGCCATGTTGTCATATGCTTTATGACTTCATTTCTTCTTACAGCTGCATAATATTCCATCGTGTGAATAGACCACAGTTTGTTTATCCATTCGTCTGTTGATGGACACCTGGGTTGTTTCCAATTTTTGGCAATGGTGAATAATGTTGCTATGAACATCGGTATGCAGATGTCTGCTTGTGTCACTGCTCTCAGTTCTTCTGGGTATATACCCAGTAGTGGTATTGCCAGGTCACGTGGCAAGTCTATATTCAACTTCTTTAGGAACTGCCAAACAGTCCTCCACAGTGGCTGTACCATTCTGCATTCCCACCAACAGTGAATAACTGTTCCTATCTCTCCACATTCTCTCCAACACTTGTAGTTCTTTGTCTTTTTAATTGTGGCCATTCTGATAGGTGTGAAATGATATTTCACTGTAGTTTTGATTTGCATTTCCCTAATCATTAGTGATGTTGAGCATTTCTTCATGTGTTTTTTTTTGCCATTTGTATTTCTTCTTTGGGCAAATGTCTAGTCAAGCCTTTTGCCCATTTTTAAATTGGGTTGTTTGTCTTTTTATTGTTCAGTTGTAACATCTCTTTATATACCCTGGTTATTAAACCCTTATCAGATATGTGACTTCCAAATATTTTTTCCCATTGAGTTGGTTGCCTTTTCACCCCTTTGACAAAGTCCTGTGAGGTACAAAAGTGTTTAATTTTGAGAAGGTCCCATTTATCTATTTTTTCTTTTGTTAACGTGCTTTGGGTGTAAGGTCCAAGAAACCACCACCTACTACAAGGTCTTGAAGATGTTTCCCTACATTTTCTTCTAGTAATTTTATGGTCCTGGCTTTTATATTTAAATCTCTGATCCATTTTGAGTTGATTCTTGTATAGGGGGTGAGATAGGGGTCCTCTTTCATTCTTTTGGTTATAGACATCCAGTTCTCCCAACACCATTTGTTGAAGAGGTTGTTTTGTCCCATTAACATGGACTTGGTAGGTTTGTTAAAAACCAGTTGACTGTATAGGTGAGGGTTTATTTCTGGGTTCTCAATTCTATTCCACTGATCAATGTTAAACACTTTCTTGATGGAGGAACTTTTAAAGATTATTGTTTTAACCTACTTTGAAAACTGTTTAGTATTGCTCTGTTCATCTCTTTCCTTTCTGCCAGGGAAGGAAAATTAGGATACACCCTAAGGTACTTAGGCCGTTTTCATTTTTCTCATTGTGAATTCTCTGTTATTCATTCAGTTTAATTTATTTATCTTGAATTGTAGTCAGGTGTTGTTGTTTTTTAACATATAATTATTCACTGCAAACAATTTGTACCTCCACAAGATGCTACTAGCACCCATGCCCCTATCTGTGGCAGAAAGCACAAGCTAGCCACCAAAACCATTTCCTCTTCTTCCTCAGCAAGCAGCTGGACTATGCTTCCCAGCCTCCTTTGTAGTCTGTGGCCATGTGACTCCAGCTAACGGGATGTGTACGGAATTGATATGCAGGCCTTCCAGCCCTGGCCCCTAAAAACCTCCCCCACGGAATCCTACAATCCTCCTCGTCTCCATTTCTACCAGCTTGATGCTGATAAGCAAGAAGACCTTGAAGCCAAGTGATGAAAAAAGGAAGAGCCCTAAGATGAAAGGCACCTGCATCACCAAAACACCATTGTAGAAAGATGCCTGTTTTATGTGAGAGTGAGAACTAAAATTTTACAATTTTAAGCTATTGAGCTTTGGGGGTATATCACATACAGTGATAATACGCATCCCACGTCCCTGGCTCCCTTTCTGATAGATGTCCTCACAATAGTGATACAGAAACTGATGCTACATCTGCCGCTGCTGTTTGGAGGAATGAGCACCCTTGAGCCCTCACCTCTCTCCCTCTGGGAACTGGTGACTCATCAGGAAAACAACCTCCACCCAAGACTTCTCTTGATTGCTGAACCCTTGCCCTGCTCCTATCAGTGGAAGTGGTCACAGCAGAAGCCCCTCTCTACCCACACAGTTTTGGAGTTTAGAAATGATGGGATGGGTGGGGAATAGGATAAAGAGAGTGTTTATGAGCACCCAGTGTGTATCCATGGGCTTCTTCATACATTGTCTCACTTTAAACATCATGAAAACCCCTTAAGGTAGGTATCATTATCCCCATTCTACATACGGGGAAACCAAACACTCATACAAGGTTATCAGCTACTAAGTGATAGAATATAGATTCAGACTCAGCCAGTGATCGTTTCACTCCGGCTGGAGCCTTCCTGCACTTACACATAATCCATCCTACTCCCCTTGATCCCGTCTTAGGATCTCCCTTGGAGAAGAGCTCCTCTGGGTAGGGTGGAATGGGAAACCATTCCTCTGTGGGAGCCAAGAATTTTCACTGAGAGCAGAGTGGGTGGAGGATGTGTTACTGACCTCCACATTTAAAACTTGAAACACATTTTTCCATGGAAAAAATATTATGCAGATGGCCCATTTTAAAAAATGTATGCAAAAACACTTTGCAAACCATCAAAGTATATAATATGCCTATAAGGAATTGCTATTCTGCAGTACATTAACACTATATTTCTGTCACTTTGTGGATTAAATAGCCTTTTGTGAAATGGTTTGAGAACTTAACCACGGAGTGTTGCACTGTCTCAAAGGAAAAATGCATCCCAATAGCCAAACAACAGATTTTTGGAACCCAATTCATTCATAAGCTGGGAACTGCCTGGATTAACATGAAGAGGACATATCATCACCATCTTCATCAAGTATTATTTATTAAGAGCAGTGCATGGGGTGAGGGCTTCAGGGTAAAAGAAAAAAAAAAAGAAGGAAAGTGTTAATCTAATTTTTTAGCAGTTACAATTCCACATCCCCCGTGGTGAATGAACTCAAGCTGTTCCAAAACATCCCTCTCATCTTCCTCTTTACTTCTTTTCCTATCATTTTTACTTATCTTTATCTTTTACTCTTCTTTCCTTTTTAGTTATCTTCCTCTTACAATTCCATTTTTGTCTATCTTCCACATTTACGCAGCATTTATTCTTGCTCTAAACCAGGGCTTCTTAACCTTTCTTGTTCCATGGACCCCTTTGCCAGTTAGGTGAAAACCATGGACCCCTTACTAAGTCCACACTATGCTGTGTATTATTTAACAAATATGTCACACCTGCACCAACACGTCCCCACAAGAATAATGTTTTTTTGAATTTCAATTCAAGCTCATGGACCCTTTGTTAAGAACCCCTGCACTAAAAAAAAAAAAAACACTTTTTGAGGGCTAACTGCACTCTAGACTTTGTGGTAGTCTAGAAAGGTCGCAAAAAACAGTCCTCAGTGGGCTCCCAGACTAGTTAGAGAGCAAGTCTGAAAACAAATAAAATTTAGTGTAATGTGATAAATACAAAGAGGCATATAGGGGTTTAAGAGAATGTTGTCTGGGCAGGAATTAAAGGAGCAATTCCAGTTCCCTTTTGCTCATCTTACATCTGCATGCTCTTTTCCTTCTTTTCCCCAACGACACCAGTTTATACCTTCATATCTCCACTTCTGAACTCATCTAAAATTGTCCTACGCAGTCTTCTGGCTCCTGCCTCTCCCCACTGTGAGCCAATGAGCACAGCTGCCAGATCAGTATTCCTCCTATCACATCGTGCTCCCTGCTTGTCCAACTGACACTTTTTGCTTATAGAATCATGTATGAATTCTTCACATAGCACTTAGAGGCCCTACCTAGCCTATGTCTATAATCTATTGCTACACAAACCCCCCTTAGTTTACTCTATTTAGCCTAATTGAACCACATGCTACTCCCAGACCTGCTTCCTTCCTTATGCCTTTGGTATTCTGTTCTCCTCTATTGTTCTTCTCAGATCACTATGGAATTCCATGCATTCTTCAATACTCCACTAAAAGGTCACTTCCTCTCAGAGCTTTCCTGAATATCCCCAGCTATGGATCCTTTATCATTTTTCTTAGTGGAAGGATTAACACTTGAGCACCTTTAATTTTAATATGTCAGGCACAGTGCTGGATATTTTTTGTGTACTATTCTATTTAATGTTCACAACATTCCTATGATGTGGCTGTTGGTTTGCCTGCTTATCAGATAAGGAAACCGAGGCTCTGGGAGCTAAATTGCTGTGTTCAAGGTAAGGAAATGGCAGAGCCAGATTTTGAACCCATGTCCATCTGGACTTCAAAGCCTATATTTGTCTCTTTCTACCATTCTGGCTTGAACAGTGGTGTGTATACTCATCGATGGCGTTATAATATCGTGGGTACTTTCTGGTCAGAAATTGAGTCTTAAACTCCCCAGAGTGCCCATTGCCATGTCTTGAATAGAAGACATTTAAATAGTGTGGTATTGATGTGAAAGTGCTTCCATCAGGCATGATACTAAGTGGGTTAAATCAACCAGGCCCTCTCTTGTTGCCACAGGCAGCTTAATTCACCAGTAAACAACCAAGGAATCATGTATGTCCATAAACGCATTAATACAAAGAATCATAGATTTGGGATTCTCAACAATGTAATTCTGTAAAGAGAGTCTGAACAGAACACATATTAGAGAAATTGGCCCTTGGTGTTTGCATCTGGCAAGCAAAGTTTGAAAAGGATAGGATACTGAGTGTCAGCAAATCCTGAAAATGCTTTGTTTATTTGCTTAGATATTCAAAGTCAGTTATTTGCCAAGTCTTGTTGACCCAAATACAAGACTGAGACACACCTTAGTGTTTCTTCTTAGCCAATAATAGCTCCTAATACTATCTGGATGCCTAGACCAGTAAAGAAAGAAACAAATGTGCCTTTTTCCTTTCCTTCTATGGCCTAGAAGCTTGTAAATATGGGATCTGTTAGGTAGAGAAAAGAAGAGAGTTCCAAAAATGGGGGCCTTCCATAAAACTCAACCCCCTGGCAATCAAGGCTTCAAATCTTAGAGACAATTAGATATCAATTTTATTCTGATCTCAGTGGCTTAGTAACAAAATAGAAGTGGCTGCTATCTCCATTAATATTGAAAGAGCTCCACTGTGACCCAATTTACAGTTGAGTTCAACCCCGTAAATTACTATGATATTTTTATTGATACCATGAAAATATATCTTCATTTCTCTATTTTCACAAAACCATGTTGTAGAAACACTTAAAATATTTTGGCATACTTTGAAAATCCTTTCTACAAAAGAGACATGAAATTAATGGTGCATTTCAGTTAACACGTCCCTCACGATGCTTTCTTTCCCCTTCCTCAAAGCCACAGAATAAAACAAAATGGGTCAAAACAAGACCACTGAACACTGCTGATAATAACAACATCTGGCTAGCAAGGAATCAGAATTGGTGTTACCATCTCCTCTCACACCCTAAAGTACATAGGAATAACACTGAGTTTGTTTTACTATCAGATTTCACTTTTCAATGAAGTTTTAATTACCAACCCTTACTAATGTCATTTCTTTGAGGGAGTTTTGCAGTTTCCCTCCCATTTTCTTGCTTCCCAGATCTTTCTTTTCGTAGCCCACACTTTTTCCTGCCTCTCCTTTCATGTCCCACTTCAGAAAGCTTCAGATCCAATGTGATGGCTCACCACTCCATCGGCATCATCTTTTGAACCCTACATTATCCTAACCACACGGCAGTTTCCAGCCATCAAGCACACAATCTTAGTTGCACATTAGTCTGGAAATGGGCTTTTCCCCCTTTAGGTTATCTTATCCACAACATGTGCAAATATTACCTCATTCATCCTCTTGCTGGTTCCAGAGATTAACCCTAAAACTGTCATGATAAATGCACAATTTAAAAAATAGTCAGTTTCCTCAAACTTTATTTTGTCATTCTTGTTTTAAATTTCATCCCCTGTTATGACGTGGCTACTTGAACTTGCCATTTTTCATACCGTTTCATTTCCAAATGTCAGAGCCAAATATGATGTCATATGTTCTAGTAGCACAGCACTTATCTAAAGGAAAAGGCTTACCCAGAGCTTTTTCTAATGTTTTTATTTGTTATAATAACATGCATAGCACACTTTGGAAGACATATTTTTTAAAGGAAATCAATGAGACAGACTTTAATCTTTAACTATGAAAAGAATTCTTTAAGTATTTCTTTTCTTTTTTTTTTTAAAGATTTATTTTATTTATTTATTTATTTATTTCCCCCCACCCGATGCCACCTCAGCTCCCTGGTCTGCTGCGTCTCCCACTGTCTCTCCTCTGTGTCCCTTCACATTGCATCATCTTGCTGCGCCAACTCTCCGCGTGGGCCAGCACTCCTGCATGGGTCAGCACTCCTGCGTGGGCCAGCATCCCTGCATGGGCCAGCACTCCGTGGGGCCAGCTCTCCACGTGGGCCAGCTCTCCGCTCGGGCCAGCCTGCCATGCGGGCCAGCCTGCCCTTCATCAGGAGGCCCCCGGAATTGAACCCTTGACCTTCCACATGGTAGACAGGAGCCCAATCGCTTGATTCACATCCGTTTTCCCCTTAAGTATTTCAAAGGACAGAAAAATTCTGTTCCTCAGACAAAGTAGGCATGAATTAACAGGTTTTCTTTCCTTCCTCAGCATTCAATGCTGGCAAAATCATTCCATTTGTTAGTCAAGCAGCAATTTTTTTGCTTTGTCAAAAGCAACTTAATATTCACTCTTTTTAAAAATGGAAAATAAAACAACTCTAGGATTCTCCTGTCTTCTAATTAGCACCAGCAACATCATATTTAAAAGAAAAAAGGGAGGATGGTGTCATGGGAAATGTAATAGATTTGGAAACAGAAGACTAGGGCATGAACCTAGTAAAATGATACTGATCAAGTCTCTTACTCTTCCTCATTTATTAGAGAGAATCTATTCTACAGCAAAGTGCTTGGAGAAGATCAAACAAATAATTCATGGGAAAAAGGCTTTGAAAACCACAAAGTACTAAACAAATACATGTATCATTTCTGCTGATTTTTAATCCCCACTCTTAACTTTTAAAATTATCCATGTTGGCATTCCTGTACCCCTTTAGCACTTTGTACATCCTTCTCTCTCAGCCTCTACCACATTGCACTGCAAGCATCTCTTTAGCTAATGTTCCTCCTATAAGCT
This sequence comes from Cabassous unicinctus, assembly GCA_029593785.1. NCBI lineage: Eukaryota > Metazoa > Chordata > Mammalia > Cingulata > Chlamyphoridae > Cabassous > Cabassous unicinctus. The sequence continues at coordinate 15,796 of JAQZBX010004004.1, forward strand.
TGCAAGGTCCTATAATTCTATTGATCTTTGTATCTCCCATGCCTAGGACAGCCCTGGTGCATAAGTCTGTTGAGTGATTAACTTACTAAATGAATATTTATATTGGGCCCCCAATTTTTCATTAATTCTTTTCCCATTTTTAGTTTTTTCCATCAAAGCCTAAAGCTCTTATCTTTGCCTCATGACTCCACTGCCGACACAGAATAATGCTAAAACTTGTTCTGCCTCCCAAATCTTTCTCCTGCTGTTACTTTTCGATGTTATTTCCCCTTTGGCTAAGAAAAGAATATCAGTGCCATAACGGAAGAAGCCATCACAAGCAAGAAATTTCTTCAAAGTCTTAGGAGTTCATCTTTAAAATTCATGCAAATTTTGAATAGAAATCCATAATAAAAATGAATTTATCTTGAAAAAGTAATATTTTTTTCTCCTAAATATTTGAGTAAAATTGTTGCTCCAGAAAAATTTGCCATACTTGTCCTATACATTCAAGGATCCAACAGTTTTCAATCTTTGCTGCACAAAGGCACAAAACAAACTATATCAAGAGTTTCAGGGAGCAGATGTGTCTCAAGCAGTTGAGCACCTGCCTCCCACAGGGAGGTCTGGGGTTTGGTTCCCAGTGCCTCCTAAAGAAAACAAACAATAAGCAGACAATGAGCAAAAACAACAAGCAGACAATGAGCAAAAACCAACAAACAAACAATGAGCAAACAGACGAGGGAGCCAACTCGGGGGGAAAAAAAGTTTCATTAAGGTTGAGGAGGAAATTTGATCTCACAAGTAAAGATAATTTACTTTATAGTCTATAATATACTGTAACATTCTGAAAATGCCATTGCCACCAAATAAATGAACTAAAAAGACCAGAGAACATTCCCATTATGTCTGGATAATGACATAATATACAGTAAGCTGATAGCTTTATTTCTCATTGTATTTATAAATTGGAGTTATAGTGTTTATACATTAGTCTTTTGTGAATTTGATTAGTGACTTACCTGGAATAAAATTAATTATACTTTTTTTTTAACTGCTAAATTTGTTTTATTTCCTCCACAGAAGACATTAGATAAACTTAGAGCCAAAAATACATTCTGATTTTCTACAGTGTAGAGTATTTTTATTATGTTTAGCATATTATAAGTTAATAATTTTCTATTTCATGGAATTCAACATGTGATCATTCTACTGTTTAATTATTAAAGTCAATTTAGTTCCTCTGAAGCTTGAAACAAGATTTGTCTTCAAGATAGCCCTTATAAAAATAATCCACAACTGTTTTCAGTCAGCCCTACGCAATAACAAGAATATAAAGGTTATTTCCAAAAATGAATTCCTTCTGTTAGCTCTACTACATAATATGTGGCTAATAGCAATCCAGAAGGAGTATTATTTGGATTAGCCAGGTAAAGCATATTTGCAAGCAGTCTAGGACTATACTGTCCAATTGCCATTACCAGATTTCAAAGACATACAGCATGAAAAAAATGTAAAATCTCATTGATTAAAGATATTAGAAAATAACATGCAGTTTGGATTATTTCCATTGATCAGTGCTGACACAAGCAATCTATTGAAATAAAACAAGTAGATAGAATGTTCCCAATAGGCTGAATGCTAGCAAGGTGGCAAAAAGGAGACCTAGTGGTAAGGTTTTTTGTATTTTTTTAATGGCCAACTCCACAGCAAAATCAGAAAACTGCATTCTAAAAGCCTTGGTAATGACCATTATATTTGTTTTAACATCAAATGTCTTGGCTTAAAGTTGAGGAGCAGCCTATGGTATGTAGAAACCCTCCATCCTGCCAGGGACCTATCTCCTGCAATGCCATTTAGCCTGTCTCCGTCAGTGACTCATCTCTTGAAATGCCTGCTTCTCCAAACTACACAAGGGTTTCTTTCTTTTTTTCTTTTTGCTTCGTCTTTTTTTTTTTTTTTTTGCAATTAGTTTTCTCACTGTGGAAATGAAGACAGCAAATAAGGGTTTAGGGTGGATTACGTAAGGCAATAAATATGAAAGACAGTGTACAAATGTTAACTATTGTTTCTTTATTCACTGTATTGAATAAATATTTATTGGATGCCAGGCACTGTTCTGGGCTTTAAATAGTAAACAGAACAGAGTCCTTGCCCTCATTCTGATGGGAAGAGACAGATAAATAGATCATTGTAACATGTGATGAAAGTACTGTGAAGAAAAGGGAAGAATATTGAGGAGGATATAGAGTGATGAAGTGGGAAGGTTGACTGATGAGAATCTTTCATCCTTGACCCAAAAGAAGGGAGAGAGGGAGAGAGCTTGGGGCCAGGGGCATGCCAAGTAAAAAGGCCCTGGGTCTCAGCATGCTTGTTGTTAGTGATAATAAAGTCAGTTATAGGTGCTAACTAAGGATCATTTTATGAAAAGACTGAAGCAAACTTCAACCATATTCAAGGGAAAATTTTTATCATCCTGAGCATTTTATGACAGTAAAGGTCCCCAGAAGAGAGCAGGGAAAGATCCAAATGGTGGGGAACTCAGGTTGGGAGTGCTACTGATGACACCAAGTTCTGAATCTTGGGATGCAACCAAAGTTGGAAAAGAGAGGGCATGCATAGGGCAAAACATCAAGTTTTATCCTAATCTCTCTTCCTCCTTCCTCATATGAATGTCACATCTCTCACAGGGACTGCTAGACATGCGTTCTGGGGAGGTAAGAATTGGAATGTCAGGAGAGTGGTGGAAATGGTCCCAAGCAGCTGAGAAGAGGGGAAAGAGGGGCCCACGAGGAAGGAAATGCCAACTGATTGTCACAGAGAAAAAGAGTGGATGTTCACATATCAAAGATGCATATAAAGTAGGTCTATCAGAATTATGACTCTTTAGGTGTAGTGGTTTTTTTTTGGGGGGGGGGGGAGGCAGGTCCCCAGATGAGAGTCCAAATTAATATTTAAATTCTGTCTTGGTGTATTTTTTTAAATTTCTACCCTTAAAAGAACAAACAGCATTTTCTTTTTCCAATGTGGAAAATCAACTTGAAGAATTTGATTTAATTCTGTGACCCACAGTAGCTATATATGAATGATATTATGAATCATTTGAAATATTTTTCCAGAAATATCATTGAATATATTTCATTTCCAATTAAGAAACATCTGAAGGATTCCATGCATGCACCACATAAATTTTATGTATTGTTCTCAGAATTGTGTTGTTTACCTTTGCTCATCAAAAGGAAGTGGACATCTCCACGTTGACATACAACAATCTCTGTATGCATAAAGATAAATTTGTCCATGAGGCAAACAGTTTTGGGTGTTTTTTTTTTTTTGAAAGGAATTTGTGTACATGTGTTTTTTTTTAATTGTTATTTTATCTTGATTATCTTTGATTCTGGTGGAGAGAAAGAAGTTCATACTAAAGGAACTGCCGTGTCTCAGTCATCTGTTTTTTGGATAATAGGCCCTTTGCAGATTCTGATGAATGCTAGGTCACTTTCCCCCAACAAATAAGAGAGACAAAAAATTTTGCATTCAGTTTCAGAGGTTTATGGGCCCACTTAAGGCCATCTATGCACTCCAGACTGAAGGTCAAGAACCTCTGCTCTGAAGGATATCAGAATTTGGCCTTGGTGGGCCATGGCTCTCCCTCAAAATGGAGCCAGATTCACATGACTTAACTTGCTTTCATGTGCTGGATTCAATGTATAGATGAAGTTCCATTAATCTACCTTGTAAAAAACAGAATGCTAAACACTCAATAAATAAGATATTTCCTCCTTAAAAAAGACAATTTGGAGCACAAACTTTATAGTTCCCATGAATTTGGAAAATAATGCAAACTAGTTGGAGCCATATTGACAATGTATTCACAAAACAATATGAAGAATAGCTCTAAATGTGTATTTCCTTACATTTGATTATGGTAATCCCCAAAATTGATAGGAAGCGCATAATATAAAAATGTTACATCTACATAGGCAATTGTTGAAATTTCATTTCTATAAGATGTGAACATTAAGGGCCTGGAATATGCTGCCTGTTCTCTTTAACGCACTGCCATAGGATGCTTTCAGAACTGGCGCCTCCTTGCAGCCTTTTATCATACAGGAAGCTCCATCGGAGGAGATCTGGTTAGAGCTAGAGAAAAGACTGTTTCTGAGAGTATGGTTTTTTACTTCCTGCCAAGCATTCTATTCTCATACACCCTTGTGACCCTATGGAAATGGGAACCATGAAAATATTTTCTGGCTTGGGGGTTAATCTATAGTTCACTTTCTCCAATGTGCTCCACCCAAGGCCAGATGGGGTTCTAAAATGAACTAGGTTTTAACTACAAAGCACCCTGGTACCCTCAGGCGGGGAAGGCATTACAAATATGTGTGCTATGTAAAAGTCCCAGCGGGATTTCCACTAGGAGCCTGACTGAAGGCGCATGTCCACTCTGGGAAGCAAGCCACTTTGAAATTCTCAATTCGCTCTGAGCACTGACCTTGCAGCAGGGATAGGGAGGCCAATTCGAACCATGTGTAAGGGCTACGGCTCTAGGCAGCCTTCAGTGCCCTCTCCAAGCTGCCTTATGGTAGCCTTCCCAGCATGCTCTCTGAGGGCGTTGACTTAGCTTTCTTTACGCTTTAGCAAAAGCGTACCTGTTGTGATGGAGAAAATATGAGCTTTGGACTCACTGGTCCTGGATTGAATTCTGGTTCTACCATATTCTAGCTTTATGATCTTGAGTAGTTACTGAATCTCTGAATCTCAGTATCCTCTATAAAAGGAGAGGCATTTCTAATTATGCCTATCTTGTAGAATATTCCAAATTCTGAGTGAGATAATAGAGAAGTAGAAGCAATCTAGTGCAAGGTTAAGAGTTCTACATTCTGTCAGCTTCATGTTTCTCATCCGTAAAATGGAGAAAGCGAAAGTGCTTACTTCATAGGGTCCTTGTGAGGATTCAGCGAGTTAAAGAATGTAAAGAGTTCCTGTTAGAGTTTGACATACATTAAATGCTCAGTAAATTGCTTATTATTGAATAATGCACATAAAATATTTAGCATAATACTGTGGTGAAGTAGAAGCTCAGAAATGGCAATACCATTATCCTTTTATTTTATCCTTAAATACTGTATGAAAGGAAACTGTAATGTTTATCTCTGTTGTCGTACAGATAACATGTATGTTTGGTCTCCTTTAAAGTGCCTCTTTTAAAATGCCCTAAAACTTCTTACACCATGCCCAGATTGTCTCTACCAAACTGATGCTGTGTAAATGCCCCCAAATTTTCTGAGCTTATGAAGCAGAGGATGAGTTAAACTGATTCAGTGAAAGCTACAAGAGAATATCAGTCTGGGATCAAAGATGTGTGACAGAATACTTTGGTCATCTCTACTGAAAAATTCCGTGGTACTTTTTAAAAATCTCAGCAAGAAAAAAAATGTTTAAATGTTTTTCTAGTCACCAAATGAAAGATTTATATAGTATTTTACTCAAAACAGCCATTTTCATCCTGCAGCCAGGATGCTTTAAAGAGGAGAAAGCCCAATTGTACACACTGCCATGAAAATGATTCCAGGTGCAACGAGGCCTCAAGATTTATATAACTCAGTTCTTAATTTATTTCCTTTAATCCTCACGATTTTTCCGGCTTCTCAATTGCCAGCCACATGTTTCTCAATAAAGACCCTGGTGGCACCAAACTTCCAAGTTAGATGCTGTGTTTCCTGAGTACCCAACCTAAAAAACATTTAGTGTTTTTAATCATTTCTCTCATGATATTTCCATAGAGGAAAAAGTCTGTGTTTAATGCCAAACATTGGTTTTCTGTATGGAAACACTCAGTGTGCAGGTAGTTACTAGAAAGCCTGGTTTTCAACTCTGATGTTAATTTCACTCCTCCTGTTTCAGAGCTCAGCAAAGAGCAACACTGGAGTTGATTAGCAGCTATCTCAGTGTAAAGCACAAAGTACGGGGAGACGGCAGCGAGTCAAAACTGAAATCCATTGCAATCTCAATATAGAAGTATGCCTTGAAAATATTTATAATATAGGGATACTACCCAAGGGCAATATCTGCCTAGAATCTGTGTCGATAACACCAAGGAGAAGAAATTTATAATATAAGAAGTTTCAGTGAACAATAGCGCAAACTCAGTTATTAAAAATCAATCTCTGACAGATAGAAATAAGTTTCTATCTATCAGAAGTACCATTTTACACCTGTCCCACTTATATTGGCTGTTTTTACACATATATTTCTTTATACATAAAAACAGCCAATATAAGTAAATAGAGATGACTGTACAGATAGAAAATTTATATTATAGTTGTTTTACACTACATGCATAAAAAATAAACTAAGCAAAACTTCAACCATATTGACACTATTAACACTTACCTCTAAGAGGTATGAGTAAGAATTCGTTAGATTGGAAAGGTAATTTGTGAAAGATTTATAGGAAGAAACAATTACAAAAATTTTCTACTTTTAATATTAAAATCCCCCTTTAATAATAAGCATTAATTTATAGCATCCTCACTTAAAGTAGTGAAATCTATTCTATGCCATCAGTTACCTCTGAAAATTTCAGAAGATGCCACTTTGTTACCTTATTTGTGACTGTCTGGAGTCTTTGGAAATATAAGCAGCTGTCATTTCTCATTGTGAAAACTGTGACGATAATTTGTTCTTTAGGATGGAACATCCATCTGAGCAACTTTTCACACGCTATGTATATGGTGTCCTTGTCAGCATCAGGCAGAACGAACATAGCTTATGAGCAGAGGTTAAATGATAGATAAATCATTTCATGAGCAACATACGTAAAACTCTCCGTCATGTATACGAGTGCCTTGGTGCTTGTCTTTATCTTTGCCACAGCTTACGTTCCTTTCTTCTTTTTTTTTTCTTCTTTTTAATAAGATTCCCAGTATTTCGATGTCATATGTTTTGCCTTATTCAGCCATTTGGAGCACAGGTGTGCCACTGTGTTTTTGATGGAGTGTTGCTATTCCAGATAGCTCCATCCAAAACACAATCCCACATATGTAATCCAAACCCCTGAAGGTGAGTCAGCCATTGTGCCTTTATTGTGGAAATTAAGAGAACTCCTCACATAGCTCTGCAGAATGTAGATTTAGTAACACCCACAATGATGAAGGAATAATCCTGAACTTCAAAAGACCCAGTCTTCCCCTGTGAATTTTCAAGGGAGAATTTTTCTAAAACTTCTGTGTGCATTCTACTAGAGTCAAAACCAATGTTGTTAGATTGCAAATATCTTTCCACAGCTAATAGACACTAATCCCATATACATGCCTTATACTACCTCAAAAAATGGGAACATTCAAACATTGTAGTTAAATGATTTTCTGGGTTAGAATGAGGAGCTTCAGAGAATTTCTTGCAATGGAAATATCACTTAAAGTGCTCAACAAGATTCTATTAATCTATACAAACGCACAACAAAATTCTTATTTCCTTGAAAATGTTTCCGGATCTTATTACATAAGGGAATGACCACTTTCAGAAAGTTTGCAAGAACAAAGAGAACAGCCTGGTATTTAGGCTTAATCTGGGTATTATTTTCAAGACACACTTTGGAGACAGTCTTTGAGTGCTCCGCCAGAGGCTTCTCTCTGCCTGTGTTTATTCTTTGTACTGATGTAGTGAGTAGCTGTGATTAGTTGTAGATCAGTGATTAGAAGAGGTGCTTAGTGGAAAAGATGCTGAATGAAAGAGAATAAACGGGAGGACAGGTGTCATATTCTTTTGCCTACAGACTTTGTTTAGAGTTTGCACAGCCAAGTCCATGGTGGCAAATTTGGCCCTATGTGGGTGGCAGCCTCCCTTCAAATGCTCAGCTGCTCTGGCCCCCAAGGCACTAAAAGACTGTCTCCTCCACTTCGGAACCCTCAGATGATGAGTCTCTGGCCCTTTCACACACATATACACAAAGCCTGAACACCACATGGTGATCCAAAAAGTACTTCCTAAACTTACAAGGACTTTATGAAGAACATTCTACACACTCCACTGCATGGGGTCACTGTGTTCTATTGTTTTTGTTGTGACAAACTACCTTTCAGTCTGGATCCTTTATGAAATGTAAAGTATATTCAAAGTTTGAAGCTGGGGAGAATTTAACCATGTAGTCCAAACTTCTTGAAGGGTCAAAAAGATAATATGTATGAAAAGACATTGCAAACTGAAAAGTTTTTCCTAAAATTGATATTTTCTATTTTAAAGATGGAGAAACCAATGACTAGAAAGGTTGTGGCTTATCTACTATACTTTGGTTGGTAGATAACGGCATAATCAATTTTAACACTTTAATGCCATTTTAATTAAAATTTTCATATAAAGTTTAAAATTAGATCATGAGTTCCATGACTTCTATTTCAAATGCGTATTTTGAATTAGGAATTCAGAAAATTTTTAGCACAAACATTCTATCCTACAAGCAATATATGTGTCTACTTCATTAGCAAAGAGGTTGTCAACCACAGCTGGAGCACTTCTGTGTACATCACAAAATCTGGCCTAATAGAAGTGGAAGTTAGCCAGTATTGTGTATTGTACCAATAGACACGCTTTGTCAAAGCATTTTCTTTGGGTAAACATGACAGTATGATATAAAATGCTGGGTAATATTTTAATAATAAAACTCTCCCATTTGGAGTATCTGCAATCCAAAAAGCAGAAAGGCATAGGTGGCTGCCCAGAGTTGGACCCTCAGGTTTCCATGCCTGGCTCCAAGATCCCTACACAGAAGCACAGGGGAACTGAGAAGCAAGTGTCAGGTCCCATTCCTACATGGCATCACACAGGAAGGCACAGGGAAGAGACAGGCCTAACGCATGATGCTGCAGTGGCAGAGAAGCCAGGTGGGGAGAATACCTCTACCTCTATCCTTTGGGCCTATCAGTGATGCTTTCAGGTTTGAAGCAGGGATGGGAGGACGTGCAAAACAATCGTTCCACAGCTTCCACAATTGCCATGGGACCTGGGATGCTACACGTTAAACCTGCTTATGCCACAGGGAGCAGCTTGAAGGGGACTGGCTGGGAAGTGAAATCTAGTATAGTCAAGGTACCTGCTGGTCTTCAGCTGAGCTCACCATGCTGTTTCTTTCAGTTGTCCTCGCGTATCACCTGAATGTCTCCCAGCCTTCCTTACAGACTGTGGAGTTCCCTGACTCAAGCATACTCCAGTTCTTCCACAAAAACCCTCCCATATGTCTTCCACTGAGGCTCTCAGCTGCTCATGATGTGTTAAAGAAGAACTGGGGGGTTTGACAATTGAAGAGAGAAGTTGAGAAACTCAGAGAGAAAGGAAGACAGTTTAGCAGGGTTGCCTTTACTCAGACCTAAGAAACAAATTAAGCGTCCTATTATAATTAGACTCTTTAGCTTCACTGCAGCTTTAACCATGGACATCTGTACTATAGGAGGAAATGGGTAAGAATTTGGAGTGATTTTCAAATTGCCAAATGAATGAGACTTGTAAGACAATCCCCACATTTTAAACAGTGAAACTGAAATAGAGGGTACTTCAGCAACTTCCAAAGCACTGACGATGCCAGATGTCTACTCTCTTGTATTTCAGTACCCGGCCCCTTTTTATTTATTTTCTTTTACAATGTGGTGATGCTGGGGATGCATAACATCGCTTATTCAAGCTCTGTCAAAAGCTATTGATGACAACTGTCAGCACACCAGCCACCCCCAACTTCCTCGTCAGACTATGCCTCGTATTCACCAACCTAAACTCTGGCAAACTCATCTCAGGAATCTAGTGGCAGAGCAGGACCAGACTTTATTTCTTAACTCTCTACCAGTGGGGACAATCTTTATCCAGCCTTTCTTAAGTCCCATGATTTTCTTCCATGTTAACAACTGAGGGAAAATGCTGCCTTAAATACTTGCAGTATCAAATACCCATTTTTATGACTCAAAGTTTGCCATGATTTACTTTCTAAGCTAACCAGAGGGACTAAAACTGGTTAATATAGAGCAAAATGTTACTAGAGAGTGAATATCTCTCTCAGTATGGTGCTTAGGACAAACATACATTCACATACTGTTTATTATACTTCAAAAATTAAAGAAGAAACTTTGGTGTGGGGAAGATTTTTCTAGCTGTATTTAGAGAGTGACCTGAGATGTGGGAAAGTTGTCTATTGCTTATGTTATTTTTTCACCCACTTTTGAATTCCTTGAGGCTACATTTCCCCTGAATTAAGCAGAGACTGCCACCCACCTTGGCTCTTCCTGCCTCTGCTCCCAGAACCTCTTTGTTGTTTTATCTAATCAGATTCAGAGGTCCTGCTATGGTTGGCTCGCTTGGATTTTTCAAGGAGGTTATATTTCTTATTTCCCAGGCTTCAGAAGAACTAAAAATAACTGGGTGAAAATCTGAAAGGCAAAGCTGCTATATCTGCCAGCATAACAAGGAGATAGGATCAGGCCTAACCCAAAGAGAACATATCCCTGTTCTTTTGTGACCATTAAAGCCAACTTGTATCTGATACCATATTTAATAAGCTTATTTTTTCTTATTTGACTATTAAAAATAGACACATTTTATGGCTGTATTTAACAAACTTATTTTTTCTTATTTGTCTATTAAAAATATCCATCTCTATGCGTCCATGACCATGTTAAAATGAAACTGCCCTTGAATCATCCTTGGCCTTCACCTTGGCACATCTAATATTAAAAGAACAGCAAAAACTAGTAAAGTAAATTTAAAACAGTGCCAATAGAGCATGTTCTATCCGAATGGCCACTGTCACCACTTGCATACTTAAAACCACTTTCTACACTTTAGTCTCATGCTAATTCTTTTACCATTCAAAATAAAATCCCATCCAGAAACCTGAATAGTGTGTGGCCCTGAGACTCATTATCAAAGATTTGTTAATCAAGACAAGAAGTCCTCTTTTCCTGAGGGTTTGCTGGCAGAAACTTCCATCTCTGTGTTTTGTAAAGATGGATTATGCCCATGAAACATGGGTGAGGGAACATCTGTCATACATGAAAGATAAAATATATCTGGCTGTGCTTTTTCATTTTTGTTTTTTTAAAGCCATAAAATAGTAAAAGACTAAATCAGGGAAAAAGTTCAAAAAAGAAGTTTGCACTATTAACTTTGCTAGGACATCAGAGGAGATATAGGATTTCAGTTCTGAACTTACAAATATGTAGAACTAGAGATTATAAAAATAAATATTTAGCCATATTCCTAGTTGTCTTTTTTAAAGGTTAACAGTTTCATACTGAATAAAAAGCAAACAAACAGTGGTGACTTAAGAACTTTGTTCAAACTGCTCTCTTTATCGTGTTCACAGAGATAATCCTTCCTTACAAAGCTGGGCAATAAAAAAAGTAGAAAAATAAAGACTCTTGAGATAATATTCAGAAATGCATTTATATGTGACATGGAAATTTTTAAAAATCTTTTGAAATGTTAACATATGAATATGTATAACATATAAATATAAATAGCTGAGTCAATCATCAGGCTTGCCAGACAAATTGTTGCATATAACTGAACTAAGTCCCAATCAATAAGTCAGAAAATAAAGCTGAATTTTTAAGTGGGGGATCAGGGAATGATGAGTAAGAAGATAAGCATTCAGGACCAGGAAGGATTTTCTTTCCAAAGTGCCTTAAGCTTTGCAAACTAGATCACAAAATGGTTGATGAAGATTCTGGGTTCTCTATGGGGTTCTATATATTTTTTTCCAATTTTGACAATTTTTAAGCTCTAAAGGTAACGACCATCTCTACTTTATACATAGCCCTATTCAAGAGCCTATCCATAGCTGACACATAATAGGTGCTCACAAATTGTTCAATAAATGAAGGAAAGAATGAATGTATGAATGGCCTGAGTCAAGATGGTCACATTTCCAGTGATATTTTAAAGGAAAAATATGAGAAAAATGTAAAACTCTTCTGTTAGCATTGATATTTTACTTTCCCTCTCACAGTAAAATATTTTTCTAATCTAAAACATTACAAACAATGATATAGACATTTTAAGCCATTATCTGCGTAACTGAAGCCCTCTGTTTCTAAATGGTTATTCCAGGCAAAGTTTTGTTTTAGAGAAAAAAAGGATGAATGGACTAGTGAGGAACAGGAAATCTCCTTGAAGAACTTTCTGTGTCTGATGTGAAGTGGGTCCAAGAGAAGAACAAATGGCAAAAAAAAAAGACCCAAGCAATAGACAAAATGTTATTTTACAAAAATGAAAATCATCAACATCTGCACTATTTTGCCTTGTTCAATAGCCGTATGATTATTTTCATTCCAAAGTTTGTTTTGCTGAAAAATGCTTTTAAAGCATAAAAGTTTGTTCCAACCAGGGTATTTGTTTGGGGGCAAAAGGCACAGCCACTTTTGCAAAATATTTCCATAGCTCCATCCTTGCTCACACATAGTTAGTTGAGAATATTTTGAAAACTTTTTTGCTGTTCCAGGCATTTTAATGTGGCATATTGCAAATGCAAATTTTCTTGAAACTATTTTACCTCCATAAGAGAGATAAGATATGATTCCTATACATATTAAATTATTGCACATATTCAAAAACTCTCTCCTGTGTATGTGCACATATATATCTCTTCTGTAATACGTATGTACACATACATAGAGGAGGTCGACTTTGAATGGAAAAGACAAAGAGGACAAAGTGGAAGGACACTTCAGAAAGAATATGCTAAAGTATACCCATTTTAAAGATTTAGGAAAATATATCAAACCCATTTTCCTCATTTTCCAAGTGCCTACTTGTGCCAAGTATGTTGCCAACACCATCTTTTACCTTAACAATCCTGAATGATCCATATTATTGTTATTGTCATCTTTCTGATAAAGAAATTAATGCTCAGGAAAGTGAAGTAACTTAACATCCAAGCTACACAGCTGTCATACATGAAAGATAAACTATATCTGGCTGTGCTTTCTTATGTTTCATTTTTAAATTTTTTATGCTGTAAATAGCATAAACAAGATTTTAACCTTGTTCTGGTGACAAAGCCATTGTTCTTTCCACAACAGTCCAGTGGTTTTTGAGCTGTGTTCTATGCTTAGCAGGGCATTTTGGGCTGGGTATGGATAGTTTAGAAATCCCCTCCACACAACTCCCCACACATACACACATACACACTCTCATACAGATGCATACACTCACTGTTTGCTTATCAACTGGGACTTAGTTCAGATATATGTAACAATTTGTGTGGCAAGCCTGATGATTGAATTCAGCTATTTACATTTATACATATATACATATACTATATTTAAGATGACTTAACTTGTTAAAAATTTCATGTTACATGAAAACGCCTTCCAATAACAAGCACGCCTTTACACACATATCTCTTCAACTCTATCTGCTTTTGTTTTATAGTAGGATGAGGGACAGTAAAAGGTGAGGATGAAAGGAATGGCGTTTCAGTTCCTGGCTGCCAAAGCAAATACCATGCAGTGGGTTGGCTTAAACAATGGAAACTTATTGGCTCACAGTTTTGAGGGTAGAATTCCAAAATCAAGGCAGCATCAAGGTGATGCTTTCTCCCAGAAGACTGTAGGATTCTAGGGCTGGATGCCAGTGATCCTTGGTCCTTGACTTTTCTGTCACATGGAGACCTCTCCTGGCTTCTCTGGGTTCTGTTAACTTCTGGCTTCTCCCTGTGGCTCACTTTCACTCTACTTAAGGACTCCAGTAATCTGGTCTAAAGCCCAACCCCTGATTCATTCAGGCCACACCTTAACTGAAATAACATCTTGAAGAGATCTTATTTACAATGGGTCCACACCCATGGGAATGGATTAAGTTTAAGATCATGTTTTTCTGGGGTACATAGCTCCAAAACACCACAGTTGGCATGGTGTCCATTTCTGTCTTAACCAGTAGAATGGAATTAGTCAAAGGGGTGGTGGTCAAAGGCAGAAGGAGAATGTTCAAATATGATTTGGGTTGTGGAGAAAAGAATGCCATAGCACAGGAGAGAAGGCCCTTATACACACCTCTGTTGGGCTCCCAGTACAGGCTCTGGCACCCCAGGATAGGGAGCTTTGAGAGTCCCCTTAGACCGCACCCTTGATATGGGCATTGGTATTTTCGTTATGGGAGTGTAGCCACTCCTCATGGCTTTGCAAGCAGCTATCAGAGACAAACTGGAGCCAGAGAAGCAGAGGAGAAACAAGGCAGAGGATGTATAGTGACAGCAAATGATAGCCCTGGTAGTGAATTGGGGGACACTTGGTAGGGAGATTATAAATCCACTGTTATAGACCCACATATAAATAGATACAATTGTACATGACACCTGGAACCTCAGGATTCCAAGGAGGTGCTTCATCGGCCATCTTGGGAGTTGAGGGGGAGGCCCAGCAGGTGAGACTCCAGCTGTCCTTACCTGTGTCAACCAGAACCCTTCCATTCTTAAATGTTTTTATAAATTGTGGTCCCATGCAATATGTCATCCAAAAAAATATTCTTCTGCTTAAAAAAGATATGTTACAAAACTAAACCATGGTGTCTCTCTTTTTTTCCAGTTAAAATTCTGTTTGAATACCCTTGCACAAGCGTGATGGCAATTTCAAGTGTGATCTTAGGCAGGTTATAAGCACAGGCCTGATTGTTACAGTGAGGGTAGCTCATAGTTGGATTAGCACCTACAATCTTTTGATTACATCTAAGGCTGATTGCATCTACAATCAACAGAGGAGATTGCCCTCAGCAATAAACAGAGTATACTCGTCCAATCTGATGTCTTAAAGCCGGAATTGAGGATTTCAGAAGTAAGAAAGAATTTCTGCCTCTATCTACTTCAGCCAGCCAGCTTTTCCTGGAGAATTCAACCTCACCTTTATCTCCAACTTGAGATCTGTCCTACAGAAAGAAGTTTTTAAGTAAGTAGCTTTCAGAGGGATTGATGTTGATAATACTGAGGGTTTTTATCTTTAGCCTTCTTTAATTATAATTTATTTTTATCTTTAGCTGGCTATTTATCTCTCTATAATTCTAAAAGGTGTTTTCATCCACTCTGACCACCTAAAAAGCCTTCTATATCTCTCCATCCCCCACATCTCTGCTCCAATTCAGTTCTGCATAACTACCTGCCTACTGGTCATCTCCAACTGCACCTTGAATTCAACAATTCAATGTACCCAAAACTTCTTTAGCTTAGTCAGTGGCACCATCATCCATCTATTCATCCAAGCTAGAAACTTCAAAGCCATCATCGACTTCTCCCTCTGCCTCACCCCATAGTCACCAAGACCAATACATTTTTCTTCTGAACAATCTCTTAAATCCCGCCCCCTCTCTCCTTCACTGCCCCTCTGTTAAATTCCTCATTATCTCTTGCTTGCTCACCATAATAGTAGTCTCCTACCTGAGCACCTCATCTTCATTCTCCCTCCTCCTCACCAGTCTCAACACAGACAACAGAATCATCTTTTTAAAACACAGATGTGATTATATTATTCCCTTATTTTAAAGTCTTCAAATTGAAAAAAGAAAATATTTAGCATGGCATATGAGCCCCTTCACACTCTACCCTAACTTTTTCCAACCCAAACATGCACACTAGACAGGGCCCTTAGTTACAAGCAGTAACGAGCAGGAAAAGAATTTATGACAGAATATATTGAGTAGCTCATGGAAATCTTCGAAAGGATGGAGAACCAGACTCAGAAAAGGCAGGAAGAAAGGGAGTCTAGGCAGAAAAACCATAGCCAAAAGCAGGCTACTGAACCAACCCAGCAGTGACCAACGCTGCTTTCTTGGGGAACCATCACACTGCATTTTGTACCACCTTAGCTGCTCTCTCTGGACAGTTTCTGGATGCTGGGAGTGACACTGGCCCCACAGCCACTGCTGCCCGTGGAAACTAAAACTCCCATGCAGGGTTTAACACCAGAAGGCTTCTCCACTCAATATGCTTTCCTGCTTCCTTCACTCCAACTGTCCAAGTCCAAGTTAGATATCCATTCCTTGTCAAGAAACGGGGAGGTTGGAGAGGTTGCAAAAGCAAGAGGCAGGCCTTTCAGCTTCACAGGATGAAGCCGGCCAGAAAGAAGTGGAATCAGATGCTGGACAGCAAAAAATAGACAGCGGTGCATTCTAGGCTTCAGCTATTGGGACTATGCAACATTCTCCAAAAAAAGACATGCTCATTTTGCCTCTTCAAACATGCTGTTCTCAACAATTGCCGAGCTTATTCCCTGCTTTCTCACAAGGGAGCACCTATCTATCCCTCCTAGAATGTCACCTCTGTGAAGCACTGGCTGATGCCTCCAGGCAGAAGTGGTGCTTCTTTTGTTTGCGGTCACAGCACTTTATTGTAGCACTTCTCCCAGCAAGTTGTAATAATTATGTAATTTCACAATTCTCCTTCTCATCTCACAGCCAGTTCTTGGCAGGGACTGTGTCTTTTATCTGCGTGTCTTCAGAGCCAGGCATCGGTCCCTGGGACAAAATACGTCCTCAGTAAAGTTTGTTGAATATTTTTGTGGCTCTCCTTGGGAGTTATTGTCTATGAGTGAACACTAGAAGATTCTGGCTTCCATTGCCAGCAGCAGAGGAACTGTCTTCCTCTTGCCCAGTGACAGGAACTGAAGGTTCCCACAACTTCACAAGACAATAACAAGCTGGAAGGCAGTTCCGGGCATGAACATGGGCCATCAGGCTCATAATCAGCATATCTCCA
Source organism: Cabassous unicinctus (assembly GCA_029593785.1). NCBI lineage: Eukaryota > Metazoa > Chordata > Mammalia > Cingulata > Chlamyphoridae > Cabassous > Cabassous unicinctus. The sequence goes on from JAQZBX010004004.1 coordinate 32,504, forward strand.
CTCCATTCTCATTTCTAACACTGATTATGGTGTGGTCTTTGGCACACTGCTAAGGTTATATCTACAGCAAAGTTTTTGTGCAGTTGTTTTATTGCCTAAATTAGTTATGAGCTGAGTATGTCGCAATCTTGTAAAAAGTTTTCCATTATTTCATAGATGAAGATTAAAGCAATTTCAAAAGCACTTGAATGCCAGTGGACAATATTCACTTACACACTAAAATTTATATTGTACTTCTTGTGTTATAAAGACAGTAAAGAGGCCATTGTCTCTACCTAGATTCCAAAGGTTGCAAATGAGATAAAATTCTTTAAGCTCTTTAAAATAATATTGTGCAATGTCAGTATAACAATATAAAAATTTAATTATTTTCAGCATGTGTCACAGCTATTCTAAAGAAAATAAATTACATGCTACGCATTGGATTTTTTTTATCAATGACGTAAATGTTATTTCTGTTATTAATGTTAACTGAGATGAAACAATTAATTATGTGTAAATAATGTTTGCTTATTTTAGGGATGAGATTTTTTCTATTTGGGTATTAACTTAGATGCTGACATAAAAGCAATATGATTATTCAACAAGCACGATTGTCATATGTCAGCTACATACCTGCTGGAGACACAAAGTGCTATTGTTCCTCAGCCATTTGAGAGATAATGGTTAAAAAAAAAAAAAGGAATTATTTCATTCACATGCACCAAACTTGCTAAAAGAAAATTAAACTGAAATAGCTAACTTTGGAAAGAGAAATAACACCATAGCTGAAATGGGAAAATTGTGCCAGGAATAAATATGGATAAATTCAGGGGAAAATGTAATTATTCTATTGTAGTAAGAATCGGTGATATGTTGTTTTAATACAAGTCATTTTTCATTGCACAAGTTAACAGCTTTCATCAGTGTTCGTGAGAGGCTTTAGCACTCTAGGAATCCTCAGAAATTTGTTTTAATGGAATTTTTTAACCTGGTTTTTGAGATCCCTACAATTCCATATAGTCTTGCCTGGGTGCTGTCATAATATGATTCACCAGTGTAGGTGTCAACAATATTTTTAAGAAACTATTAAAGTGTTTTATTTGTGTGAGTGCATTAATTAACAACCTAACCCCCTTTCCTACTCCTATCTCTGAACTGCTTTCTCATCTTCACCCTGCACCCCTACATTTGGTCCAGTACAATCAAGAAAGCAAATAAATCATGAGTTTCCAGACTTAGAAGAAATGTTTTGATTCCCTGTGACCTAGATGAAGAAACAACAATGCAAGGGGAAATTTTGTTACAAGCCTTATAACATGCATCTTTATTATTCCTGTTTTAATAGTTTCTGATTTTATTATTAGAGCATTATTATTTTGGACCCCTTCAAAACATGAAACCTCTATTACACATGCAATAACTTACTTTATTTTTACTTGAACTATAAATATCCTCAAAACGTTACTGCTTATTCAGTGTTCTGTGAATTTTTTTAAAAAAGATAAAACACTTGGATTAGGAACTATCTATGGAAAAAGCGTAAACATCTGAAATGCAACCATGTTGACAATTTCTCAGAAAATTAAATACTGTTTTTTTTTTTCTGATCTGAATATGGTTAAAGGGAGAAATGTGTATATGGTGTTAGAATAAAATTTTTTTTTAATTCATTAAACTGTACAACAGTGAATCCTAAGTTAAATGATGGACTATAGTTAATAGTACAATTATAAAAATGTGATTTCATCAGTTGTAACAAATGTACCACATCAATGCATGGTGTTAATAATAGGGTGTTATACTGTTCTATAAACCCACAACTTCCCTAATAAAAAACAATTTGAATAGCAAAAAAAAATTAGAAAAGTACTTTTAAAATAGAAATAAAACAGAGAGAACATTGCTTCCAATAATTTATTTCTTCAAAAAGAACTCAAGCAAAAATAACAATTGTAAGCAAGGGTAGTGTGTACTTGGGTGTTTCATCTATTATGTCTTAGTACTTCCTTTTTATTTTCATACTTCACAAAAGACTACATGTTCAATACAGATAATCACACAAATATATGAAAATTATATATATAAAAATTATATAAAAAAATAACAGAAATCAAATATGGCCCCACCACCAATACATGCTGAAAATAATGACGTATGCCCCCCATGCAGTTTTTCTTTGAGATTATGCATATATATTTAACAAAATTCAAATTATAATTCTAAATTTGATATTTGAAATTCTGTCACATCCTAAGATTCCAAACTTTAAAGACTGGGAAACTTTTCAAAATTAAAAAAAAAAAAGGAAAGAAAACAAAATAACCTTTAGTTCTTGAAGAGTAGCCAGAACTGAAAATATAAAACAAACTCACATTAGCAGTATATCTGGTTGTGATATACAGACATTAAAAGGCTGTCGATCTGCGCCAAAAGTATACAATTCTCTTCTACTGTTCAGATGCTACTTTTCTCAGTAGCCTCTTCCTAATTGGATTTCATTCCATTTCCTGCTAGCTACAGCCAACAGTGCCTCCACACCCGTATTCACCAGGCTGTGGCTCACTGCAGAGAGGGCTGGGATTCCTCAAACAGGCGAGCCTAATTCTCCATGACGGTAGGCATCTCTGGTCGCTTGTCTGCCATATTCCCTGTGTCAAAACAAACCCACTAGATGTTTGGGTTCAAACTAAATATATTTGTTATGGTGAACGTTTCCGAGCTCTGGAAAGGGTCCACCTCCACAATTAAATCATAGCTGGGACTCCCCTGAGAGGCCTTTCCCTCTGAACTTGCCCATAGCCTCTTTGATCTGCATAAAAAAAAGATGTGCCTTAAAATCCCAGGGTTAAATTTAGGAATATATGACTTCATTCATTATTTCTTGCAGTGTCCTTGTTATGTAATGTATTTTTAAATTCAAAAAAATTCAATTTCAATTTGAATTAAATCAAATTTATCTTCTTTAAAAGAGTATCAAAAACTCAGGAACAACCTCAAAATATGAGGTCATAATCCCATGGGTTTAATTCTCTTTTTAAAGAAAAATAAAGCATTAACAACTCTTCCTAGGGGGTAAAAGAGAGGGGAGCATAAATCCTGCATCTTTACCTATGTATTCCAAAACACCTTTTCAGTGTAGGTCAATAGCCTACACATGTTTATTGTTATAGGATGAAGGAAATAAAACTGCTGAAGAAAGTTAAACTATGTTAATGAGGAAAAGTAGTAAAAATAGGAAGAATACACAAAGAGCTCATACAACTCAGTATTAAAAAGACAGATGACCAGATTAAAAAATGGACCAAGGATCTGAATAGGTGCTTCTCCAAAGAAGATATGTAAATAGGCAATAAACATATGAAAAGATGCTTGGCATTGTTAGCCTTCAGGGAAATGCAAATCAAAATCACCATGAGATGCCACTTCACACCCCATTGGATGGCTAGAATCAAAAAGTCACAAGTGAAGGGAAGACGTGGAGAAATGGAACCCTCAGCACTGCTGGTGGGAATGTAAAATGGTGCTGCTACTTTAGAAAACTGGGTGGCAGTTCCTCGAAAGATTAAACATAGAGTTGCCCTATGACCCGGCACAGTGCTAAGCATATACATAAAAGAAATGAAAATATGCCCACGCAAAAGCCTGTACATGAATGTTCATAGCAGTATTATTCATAATAGACAAAAGGTGGAAACAACTCAAATGTCCATCTGCTGATAAATGGATAAACAGAATGTGGTATATCCACATGATAGAATATTAGGCCATAAAAAGGAATGAGGTACTGATATGCGCTATGCTACAACATGGATAAGCATGAAAGAAGCCAGTCACAACAGACCATATATTATATGATTCCTTTTCTAAGAATTGTCCAGAATAGCCAAATCTATAGAGATAGAAAGTAGATTAGTGGTTGTCTAGGGAAGGGGGTTAGGGGAGTGTGGGAGAATGGGACACGAGGGGGTAATAGCCAAAGGGTACGGGGTTTCTTTCTCAGGTAATGAAAATATTCTAAAATTGACTGTGGTGATGGTTGCACATACCTATGAATATACTAAAAACCATTGAATGGTACCCTTTAAGTTAATTGTATGGTATGTGAACTAAATCTTAATAAAGTTGCTAAGAAGTAGCAAGTCTTCTTCAAGCTTCTCAAAGACACTAGGACAGTACACCATCCTCCCCTGCGAACATGAAGGTCCTCAATTACCAATTGCCATTCTCATTCTGAGGAACCCTATTTTGGAGCTATAGGCAATTTAATTAACAACTTTATTTTTCTGATCTTTTCAAAATTGAGATGCAAAATGAAAAAAAAAAGTTTCACTGATGTAAGATTTATCCAGATTAAAAAAAGGCATGGGAACGGATGTGACTCAAGTGGTTGAGTGCCTGCTTCCCACATGGGAGCTTCTGGGTTCAGTTCCCGGTGTCTCCTAAAAAAAAAAAAAAACCAAACAACAAGCATTTGGTCATCATTGTCATGCACTGAAATTTCTTAGAGTAACAAAGGATCACCACATTTTTATTGTAATTGGGTCTTTCCTAGATTACCCCTGCCTTGAAATAATGTGTTCACCTATGCTCAGACCAAAGGACAATCTCCTAATTAATACTCAGGGGTGAACTGGAAGGTGGGAGAAGGCATTACCTCTGGCATGACATCCATTCGGGATGTTTTAATACCTATAAAAGTGTTAAGATGTAACATACACCAATAGACAATAAAAAGGGACCGATAGATAATAAAGCCAATAGTTTAAATGACGACCTATCGAGCAGTATTGAACATCTACTTTGTGGGGAAAAAAACATTATTATGATACAAAATTTAATAATAATGCTCACCCTCAAAGTGTTTATGATCTGGTAGGAGAAAGAACAGATAGTGAAAAAAAAAAAAAAAAGGGTAGAAAAAAATTACTTTCTATTAGAGATATAAACAAAGAAGAACTGTTGTTTCTAACTTGAAGTATCAGATCAGTGAAGGCTTGACTGTTGAGCATAAAAGAAACCTAAATTGGATTGTTCTGTGGCTTCATATGCCGTTTTCCCAAAGCTAAATGGTTTTCTTTAATAAGGCTCTGGTGTTATAGAACTAATGCTACTCTCAATATTCTTGATTATTGAGTGTAGAATAATACAGATGGTAGATTATTCAGGATTTTCCTTCCTTTGGCTTTTACCCTTAATACCAGTTCCTTGCTCATTAAAACCTTCTGCAGAGGGCAAACAAGGGAGAGGATGGAGATGAAATTCATTTTGGAACTTGTTAGAAGCATTGGTGAAAGGTTTGGTGGAATTATAGAAACAGTCTCTTTATATTTTCTTTTTCTTTCAAAGAAACTTTGCTTTTCATCAATGAGATTTATATGGTGACTAGAAAATGATGCATGTGCTTTGACTTTCTAGATAAAGGAGTTCCAAAAAGGACTTCAGGAGAAAATCAACTTTTTCTCCCATTTCATATCAAATATTAATTTATATTTTTACTTTTAAAATTGATTATATAACAAAAAACAAACAAAAAGCTGAATAAAACATTTTCTCAAGTGATATATTACATCGGTATTTGTGTAAGTAGCATAATCTATTTTCATGTCTGAATGCCTAGTTTTCATGTCAAAATTGATTGACCCTAAATTTATTAATGAATCAATGCAGTCCAAGCAATAGAAATTCTAAAAGTTTTTTTAAAAACTCCAAGAATGCCTTCATAGTAGTTATTATTATCAAGAACGGAGCATGAATTAAAATAATGAAATCTCTGGCAAAGATTTCTTAAACTCCAGATTCAGGGAGGTGCCCGTCAGCTCCCAGCACCACAACACCCCACAGTCACTGCACATAAAGAGAGCAATGTTGGATGGGAACAGGCTTGCTCCTAGCAGTGTGGAAGCTTCCAAACTCAAGAGCCATGAGAAGATTAGAGTGAACCCAGGAACATAGAATAGACTCAAAAAAGAAGACAGAATTGAGGGGAGGAATGCTGTAAGAATATTAGTGAAACTTAGATTTGGCTGTTTAAACAAGTCAGGGTTGTGATTTTAATTATTTTGAAGACTTTGATAGCTGTGATACCTTCTGACACTCTAAGAGACAAACCAAAAATGTCTTTTAATACCTTATAAATGTACAGATAATAGTGGTAGTAATAACAGATATCAACTCATAGTTTACCACATACACTGTATAATGTGATTCACAAATAGCAACACAACCAATAGCTCATGTGTATCAAGCATTATTATGTACCAGGCACCATCCTAAATTTTTACATGTTTCAACTCATGTAGTCCTCACAACACAATGGTGTAGGGACTATTGCTGTGCCTATTTAAAGAAAAAGGAATTTGGGATGGATGGTGTCACATTTTAATCAAAACTTTTTGTATAAGTCAAATATAATTTCCCCCAACCAGCCTCCAGCCCTACAGGGACTCCTTTTACCCACGTGTAGTGCCCCTGGCTGGACAGAGCATAGCTGTTGAGAGGCTGTGCAGGTAGACCACGGTTGCTAACTTTGGACTCCAACTTCAGTGGAGAGTATTCTGATTGTCCAAAGTCAATTCACGTGCCAGAGCATTTTTAGAACATAAAGGACTACGCTAATGTAAAAAAAAATTAACAATCATTTTACAAGGAGGTTTTCCTGTTATGATTACTAAAACATGCAAAGACAACTGATGACTTCTGTATTTTTATAACCCAAATGCAAAAATATTTTAATTTATTGTTTTTGCATTTCTAATAATTTATATAGAGCAAGAGAAATTTCAAACAAATACATGCCACTTACGACTTAACCAAAACACTTACCAATAGTAGGTATTGAAAACATAACTTTCTTATTATCTGTGAGATAATTAGATACATTTTGTACCATCAGTTCCTCAGATATAAAGTTTATGAAAGGTAATTTATGATGCTTGATGAAGTATATGCTATGTTCATTAAGAAATGTATTCCTATACACTTGCAAGTGTTAATTTCACTTTTTAAAAATTTTATTAAATAGAATACTTTAAAAAACAACTGAAATTAAATTAAATATTATATTTATATTTCTAAGGTGAGTACTAGTCAATACTTCACTTTTTAAAATTTTCTTTTTTTTTTTTTTTTATTTAAGATTTATTTCTCAATCTCTCACGCCACCTCAGCTCCCTGGTCTGCTGCATCTCTTATTGTCTCTCCTCTGTTTCTTTTTGTTGCGTCATCTTGCTGCACCAGCTCTCCCCTTGGGCTAGCACTCTGCGCCGGCCAGCACTCCTGCATGGGCCATTAAACGGTAGGAGAAGCTTCCTGAAATCATCAATCCCTAGTTACCTTCCTGTCTGCCTTTCACCCTTACACATTAACACCCTTGTGGTCATTTCCCTGTACTTATTACCTTCTGTATGAATTATCTAGTATGTCCTCTGTTTTCCTGAGTTTAAGCTGACATAGACATCATCAAGCAGCACTGGTGTTAAAGATCTATCCATATAGAATATTGTAAATATATATTGGTAACACTGACATTATTATTAATGTTAATAATAAAAGGAGCCGTTGTGGGGTTTTTTTTGTGCTAGGCATTTGATATAATAGCTTCCATTCAAATAGTTTACACACATGAAAGACAATGAAAAGAGTGAAATAAGAAGAGTAAAGTTCTGTAAGCTCTGAACATAGTCTTTTCTTATGTGAATTTTGTGGATTAAAAAAAATCAAAGTCAATGCTCAGAGTCAAATATGGAGAAGTTGATCCATCTCATGTGACAGCTCACTTAGGACTACAATGGTCATCCAACTATCAATATGGTTAAGTTTTTGATATTCAATGACGAAACCAGAATACGCTGCCAATATAACGGTCTTGCGTAACAATGTGAAATGCTGCCATCAAGTATTTCAGACACCAAGTCCAATTCAATATTCTTTAACATGTAAAAATATGTTTAGCATTATGTTTTATGTTTGTTGAAAATTCACATTCAATAGAACATTTTTTTTGATAGTGCAGCTGGCAACAGGCCAGCTTGCCTTTTACCAAGAGGTCCCGGGAATCGAACCCTGGACCTCCTATATAGTAGATGGGAGCCCAATCGCTTGAGCCACATCTGTTTCCCAATTTTATTCTTAAAACAAAAAATTGAAAGCAGCAATGTCAAAGAATAGTTTGATATTCTTGCAACCCGCCAGATAATTTTCTTCTTCAAAATTTTTTCATCATTTACAAACAAGTAAATTGCATTTTTTTTTGTTTTTTTTAAAGCCTTCTAATAAGTTACAGTTGAAATTTCAAAGTTAAGTTTATTTTCAACAAAACGCGAATATTCTGTTCTACACTGTCCTTTCATGACCTCTGATGGTGAAAGTGTAAACTGACATAACAGAAATAATGTAACAAATTCCATTTACCTAGTTACTGAAGACCCTTTCCCTTCTTTTCATAGTTATTTACCTTGAGAATATAATAACATCAAATATTCAATAATATAGGAAGAATGTTGGACAGTTTCATACTACTTTAAAGACTAAAGAAAGCCCCTCCCATTCACAGTTTGTAAATCTGTAAAGTGTGTGCTTTCTATAGCAGAGTGAATATTTAAATGCTATCACAACTTACTGCAATGACAACTAGTTCTCAAATGTAAACTGAATAAAGAATAAAGTTTAAATATGCTGAAATAATTCCTTTAATTTACACAATCCCTTTCCTAAATCTGTATACATGAATAATGAAGCATAACTGCATAAAAGATTTGAATTATTCAGATTTACGTATTAGTTCAAATTTAATTAATAAGATTACGGTCTTGACCTGAGTTCCTTCCAGAAAGGCCTCCCTGCAGGTAATTTACCCAGAGAGCAGGAAAAATGAACAGAAGTGAAAAGATGGAAGAAGGGACAGCTGAAACAAAACACATTATCAAAATGACCATGTCTTTGGCCACTTTTTCTGGATTCCATGAGACATTCTGAGAAGTCTTAATTAAATGTATTACATAAAAGGAGAAACTTTTGTCCCTGAAATAACATAAAATGCATAGGACAGTGTCTAGCACAGAGTAAACTCTCAATAAATATTAACGATTCTTTTGATGATCATTATTCTGGAAAAATATATAACAATTCAATTGAGTACCAAAAAGTTTGTGACTCCCTAACTACAATTCAGAAGTCTTAATTTCCATAAATATAAGCTCTATAGATTTATGCAAGGGGACAAAATGACCAATAGACATAGTAACATTCATTGTCCACCCCCAATACCAAAACTCTAATTACCTCAACATGATCAGAGGATTAAACTCTGCAGTTAAGCAGCAAATAATTCTACGTGCTTTGATTAGTGGGGATGAGATGAGGCTGTAAAGGTAAGTAGTACCAACCACATCATACAAGTCCTTGTCTATGTTTGAATTTCAGCCTAAGCACAATGGAATATCATTGAACGATTTTAAGCAGTAATCTTACTTATCAAATGATCATTTTTTTGTGTTGTGTGGAGAATGGTTTAGAGGAGGACAACAGAGAGTACTGTTAGGAGGCTAGTGAAGAGTTTCAGGCAAGAGATAATAATGTCTGGGACTATGCTTTAGCAATTAAGACATAAGGAAATGAATAGAATAGAGACATTTTGTAGGTAGCATTGACAAGTCTTAATTATGGACAGAATGTGGGAGAGGAATAGAATGTGGGTGAGATTTCTATTTTGAGTGTGGGTTAGATAGACTCACAGAGTTCTGTCTGGAGTTACTTAGTGGGAAGAGATACCATATATTGAGATGGGAAGTGCTAGAAAAGAAGCAGATTAGTGTGAGGGCAGGGGAAAACAGCAAGACTTCCACTGAGTTAGAGATGCTTGTGAGACATCAAAGACATTTAGGTAGTTTGGATACAAGAAAGCAGATCCCCAAAAAAGAGATTAGAATGGAGACACATATTTGAGAGTCATGAGTACATAGATGATATTTAAAGGTATGAGTGGGGATCAAATTGCCTAGGAAATAATGTAAGGTGAGAAGATAAAAGGGTCCAGAAATGAACTCTGAGAAATTCTAACATTTGGAGGTCAGGTAGTATATGCGGAAGAACAGTAAAAGACACTGAAGAGAGACCATAAATGTGAAAAAAAAACTAAGAAAGGAACAGTGGACAGCCGGATCAAATACTGTTGGTAGAGCAAGTAAGATAATGTCTTAGATGAATTTTCTTTTTTGTGTGTGGGAATTTAGCAATGTGGGGGAAACTGGTAGTATTGTCAAGAATGGTTTTAGTAGCATGTTGGGGGTCAAAGCTGAATTAGAGTCTGAAAGGGAGGTAAAATGGAGACAATTCTTCAGGAAAGATTGGATAGAGGTAGAGTTAATCACTGAAAGTAGATGTGGCATTTTGGGGGTGAGGGTTCCAGAGTGTGTTCTAGTGTTGTTGGGAAGAATCCAGTCAGAAGTTAAAGACACAGGAGGAGGAAATGACTAGTGAAACAAAATTGGTGAGAAGAATTGGTAAAGGCTCCAGATCAAAGGTAGGAAGATTGGTCTTTGATAGGAAGGTGGGATACTCCCTTCATTGCAACAAGTGATAGGTTAGGATGAGAAAAGACAAGAGATGATGAGGTCCTGTACTATGCCTGCCAACTGCAATCCCTTCAACTGTCGTCGGTTTTACTTTCACCGTGCTTAATACTTTCCTCCGAAACTCCAGGTTGTGTTGTTGTTTTTTATTTAAAGAAGAAATAGCAAGAAAAAAATCCAAGCAAATAATTGTAAGATGTCAAAAAGAATGAGACAAAAGTAAAAGTAGGGGGAAACTATACGTACCTATATCTTCCAAAGAGTGATTGTTGATGTGCATGCATTTTCAATTTCTTCTCCACTAGATGGCGGGACTGAGTCCCTATCCTGACAGCCAAGTTGTTTCTCAAAGATCTGAGTTTCTCTAACAACGGCCCGCACAGGGCTTTGCACTTACAGGAAATCCAATAAGTTAAATCCTTTCAAAACTTCCGCTTGGAAAGCAGAAAGCACAAATGACAAGAGTGAGGATGATTGGAAAGAGGAGATGCGAACTGCAAGGACTAGGGAAGCTAGACTACATTACCCAGGAAGCCATTGGATGTGCCTGCAAAGCCCATCATGCCTCTGTCCTGTCACTCCACAAACCCGTTCGAGCCAATCCACTTTTCCAAGAAGCGCAGAAAAAGCTGGAGAGAACTATTGGTGCAACAGCGTCGGCTCTTACTTACAAGTCTACTCTACTGAACTGTGGCTCTTCCAACTTTCGCCGTTAGGCTGAATATCCTACTAGGAAACTAACGGAGGCCTCGCTGGGCCCTCCATCACGTGACCAAGCCGGGTCATGTGATCCGAGCCGGGCGGCTGAGTTATGTTCCCCTGACAACTGCTGGAACACCTCGGACGTGCGGGGAAAGCGCCGAATTCAGAGGCAAAGGTAGGTGAGGTGTGGACGCTTGCTCTCCGCCCGGGTCATCATGGCCCAGACCCTGCTTCATACCCAGTCCTTCAGGATTTTAGTTTCCCGAAACTTCCTCTCCTTCGCTCGGACTCCACTCTAAAGGCGGCTTTGTCTTCCCGCCAACCCGCGCTTCCTGGAGCCGGGACCCCACCAAGATGAAGATCCTTTCGGTGGGTCAGTCTCAGAGCAAGCCATTGGGACCAATACCTCACTGCACCCAGACTGAACTGATCGGAAATGCTAGTGAGGGGGAGCAGGTGTTTCTCTGCAGATTGAGTATTGCCCGGGTCCCCACAACCCCAGCCTCTGCAAAAGAAAGCTGGGGTGGGGCAACTTGAGGAATTAGATTCAAGAAGCTGAAGCAAGTCTAAAGTTGGGTTCATGGATTTCACTTAAGGCATTCCCACCCTCCCAAAGAAACGTAATTCGTGCTGTTTTGTATACTCCATTAACTTTAAATGGATTCTGAGTCTTATTAGTAAATTCTCTATGTCTGTATCTGGAAACATCTTCATATCTGGAAAGAACTATCAATATGGATTGCTGCAATTACTAGCTGAGTGATAAGGTAGCATAGAATCTGTTCTGTATTTTGCAAGAAAGAAATGATCCTTTGCACTTGCTAATTAATTTTAAAAGATTCCCTGTGAGGACCTGGTTTGAGGGAAGTTAAATAATGGCCCCCCTCCTATACAGTAATATGTATAGATTTAGCAAATATTGTAGAGACTACCCTTTAACAATTGGATGTTCACATGAAAATGTAATTCTAGAACAGGGGTTCTTAAAAGGGGTCCGTGAGTTTGAATTGAAATGAAAAAAAACGTTCTTGTGGGGAGGTGTTAGTGTGGGTGTGATATATTTATTAAATAATACACAGCATAGTATGAGCTTAATAAGGTGTCCGTGGTTTTCACTTGACTGGCAAAGGGGTCCGTGGAACAAAAAAGGTTAAGAACCCCTGTTCTAGACCCTGAGTACACTGTGAAAGCTGCTTTTCCAAATTCATTTTGCTTAATGATTTAGGAATTTTTTGTCCAGCTTATTGGTGCATATATGTTGTGCATATATACCAAATCATAAGAGAAATGTCCTGTCTGGTTGTTTTCATGACATAGTATGGATTTTCTCAAAAGATGTTTCTATTTCTTGTCATTTAGTGTTTCCAATTTTGTAGATACTTTGGAATGTTTGCTTTGGGAAGTAAGAATTATTGACTATGGCTCACTTTTCCAAAGAAGAGCTAGATAAAGAATTTGAACAATTTATGAAAGAGGTAAGTTATATTTTGGAAAGCTATATTGTAAGTTTGTCTTAAAAGAAATTCATCTTTCCATTCTCTCACCTCTTAGATACAATCAGTCCATCGCCAAGCTCTGCCAACTCCACCCCCAAAACATATCTGTCATCCCTCCAGTTCTTTCCCTGTGCACTACCAGCATCTTAGTCCAGGCCACCATAATCTAACCTGGGCTACTGCAGTAATTTGCAATGAATATCCCAGCATTCTCTTCACCGCACTGTAGCCATAATGATCTGTTATTTAAACCAGATTATTGTCCTTCCCTAGTTTAAAACACTCTGTTTGTTTCCATCACATATAAAATAAAATCCAAACTCCTTACCATGGCTTACAAAGCCCTGCATGGTTTTGCTTATGTCTGCCTCACTGACCTTATACCACTCTTCTCCCTCATCCACTTCACTTATGCTACAGTGGCCTTTTTTCTCCCCCAGACATGCTAAGCTCATTCCACATGATGGGCTGCACTAGCAGCATTTAACAGTGCTGTTCCCTTATTCTTCACCTGACCAGTGAAGTCTCATCTTAAAGATCACTACCCCTAGAGAGGTTTTCCCTGGTTATTCAGAAAAGAAGTAACCACCAATTCACTTCTTAGTATACCGTGTATTTGGTTATCTTGATAGCCCTTAACACAATCCATTATTTTTCTGGTTTTATTTTCTTCCTCCATTATAAGAATTCATGATTTGTGAGGCAGTGGCTGTGTATTCATTGCTGTATCTGCAGTACCTTAATAAATATTTGCTGAATGAATAAATGAAAGAGTTACACCACATCCTGTGCATTGACATAAATGGAGGAGCCATGTTCTAATGTGAACATTAGAGTCACATTTTATACTATTAATTCTAAATTTCTGTTCATCAAGGGAGTTTGATGTAGAGGAAAGAATCTTAGTTTCATTATCTCTTTAACAGAAAAAATAATGCCTGCTTTGTAGGATTGTTGTAAGGATTAAAATATCTGCCAGTTGGAGAGTGGATGTAGCTCAGTGATTTAAGCACCAGCTACCCATGTACGAGGTCCCGGGTTCAATTCCTGGCACCTCCTAAAATAAATAAATAAATAAAGTTATCAGATAAATTATTTTTTTTAAAAATCTGCCAATTGCTAGCACACTCAGGATATGAGTCTCACATCCTATTTGAAAAACTGATTTTTAAAAATTTCAAATATGTGCACATTTTGAAAATTATGTTTATAGAAAATATTTTCACTGTAAAAGTTAAATAGCATACAGGCCTTTGGGAAAATGTTTTTTTCTTCTATCCCTCATTTACCACCCCTCCAACACATACACACTTATACCTTCTCACATTCATAAAAGCTCTTTTCTCATGTTAGAGATTTGGGAAGGCAATGTTTCTTCGAAAACCATTATTTTAGAGTTGTGCTAAAGTCTTTGGTCATTTTGATAAATTACTGATCAAACAGTTTGCATAATTTGCACTTATAAATTAATATAAACAAGTCACTTTGTAGAGATATTCATTATGGGCTTGCCTTCAGAGGTGCTCAAGGATGAAGAAAATTGACAGCTCTGTTGTCATAAAACTTTGTGTTGGCTAACTTGTCTGCATGGTTGATTTTAGCTGTAACAGAATCTTCAGGGCTAGTGGTAGGAGTTGAGTTTGGAAAGTTAAATTGAGTCCAGGTTGTAAAGTCAAAGAAGTCAATGCAAGCCAAAACATGTTTTTCAGAAGAGTGTTAGGACTAGCCTTTTATATATATCGTATATATATATATATACACACACAATATATATATAGTTTATTGAGATAAAATTCTCATACCATATAATTCAGCCATTTAAAGTATACAGTTCAATGGTTTTTAGTATACTTACAGTTATGCAAGCATCACTACAATCAGTTACAGAATATTTTAATCACCCCCAAAAGAAACCTCATACCCATTAGCATTCCCCCCAATTTCCCTCCCTAGCCCTAGGCAGTCCCTCATATACTTTCTGTCTCTATAGCTTTGCCTTTGCTGGTCATTTTATATAAATGGCATCCTACAATATGTGGCTTTTTGTATCTGGCTTCCTTCACTTACCATATTGTTTTCAAGATTCATCCATATTGTAGCATATATCAGTTCTTCGTTCCTTTTATGGCTGAATAATATTCTCTTTTACAGATATACCCGTGTTGTTTATCCTTTCACCATTTGGTGGACATTCGGGTTCTTTCCACCGTTGGATATCATGAATAATGCCACTATGAACATTCATGTACAAGTTTTTGTATGGCCATATGTTTTCATTTCTCTTGTGTATAGACCTAGGAGTGGAACTGCTAGGTTGTATGGTAACCCTGTGGTTAACTGTTTTCCAAAGCTGCTGTACCATTTCACATTCCAACCAGCAATATATTAGTGTACCAGGGTTCCAGTTTCTCCATGTCCTTGCTATCACTGTTATCTGGGAGCCAGCTTATTTGTTTTCCTTTATTTTGTTTTAAATGACACTAATCTGGAAAACAGTGTAGAAGACTGTCTGATGTGAGAACACCTACTGTGTATCTACTGTGTATTAGACGGTAGGCTGGGCACTCTCCATTCCTTTTCCTGATATTTGCTACAACCCAAAAAGTCAATAGCACTGTGTCTATTTTACAGATGAATAAACTGGAGCCAAGAGGGGTAACTTGCCCTAAGCAACAGAACTAGCATATTTTGAAGTTGAAGTTTGAGCCCAGATCTGTCTGGCTTCAAACATCATCTAGCTCCTTCTTCCTCAGTCTGATGTGGCCATGGGGATTAGGAGGAATAGAATGGGCCTGAGGCAAATTATCAGAATTTGGTTAACAGTGGGATGTAGGAGGAAAAGAGAAATGGAACAAATTTCAAGGCGATGGTGAAGTTGAGACTGAGTGGAAGGTGATAAAATTAGCTAATTTCAGAAATGCAGTTGGAAAAAAGAATATTTTTTTTATTCCTCCCTTCCTTCTTCTTGCCTGGTTATCGGGGAAGGCAGTGAGGTTGGTTGTTTTTTTTTTTAAAATAAACTTTATTTTTAGAGAAGTTTTAGATTTACAGAAAAATTACACTGAAAGTTTAGGGAATTCTTTTTGAACAATTTTAAATTGACATTCTTACAAGTGATTCAGGTGAAGTTATGTGGTTGGCAGTTGGAATTGTGTGTGTGTGTGTGTGTGTGTGTGTGTGTGTTGTCATCTTGAAAGTTAAAACGGTCTCCCAAGTGAAAATATCCTAGTTGTAGCACTCCATAGTACAGTTGAAAATGGACAGGTTTTAGAGTCAGAGAGGCCTGAGTTTGAATCCCAGCTCTTACACTTACGAACAATGAGATCTTGGGCAAGTCACTTGACCTCTCTGAGCTTCAATTTCCCCATCAGTAAATCCTGCAAAATTGTTTAAAGATTAAGTGAGATAACCTGAGTTTATAGCCTGACATAGAGCAGACCTGTAGTAAATGTTGGTTTCTTCCCCAGAAAAACTATGTAAAATGAAGATGCAAACAGACCAAAAGAGTAGTCCCTGGGGAAGCCTCATGTTAAAGAAATGCGCTAAAGAGCCAAGAGGGTTAAAGTAGATGGGTGGGAGGAAGTGAAACTTCTACAGTAGAAGGTAGAGAGTTTCAGGAAGTAGGAGTTGGTCACCAGTAGCAAATTCTATAATGTGGTCTTGTGGCATTCGGGAGGGTTGCGGTATGTGGAGGAGACCTGTTTTGGATGGGAACCAGATTTTAAAAGATTGAGTAGTAAACTCAAGAAGTTGGTATATAAAGGAGAGGTGATGGTAGAGTGAAAAAGGAGTTAAAATAAGAAACTATTTTTAAGAGTAGAGTAGATTTAAGTGTTCTTTCTTTCTCCTATTGTTCTAGGCATTGTGCTAGAAACGGCATGAAATGATGGGCAAGGTTATAATCTGAGGAAAGTTGAGACTATAGAGAGAGGAGGGTGTGAATATACAGAGGTGAAATGGAATAAGAAAGGAAGTAAGGTCCTGGAGAGGTGGGAAGTAACCCCTTTGTAGGTTCTACTTGGTGTGGAGGAAGGAATCCTCTCTTCTGAGAGAGGAATGAAAGAAGTGCCTTAACAGGTGAGTTTAATGGAAGAGTGAACAGAGGATGACATTTAATGGCAAGTTTTTATTTTCTCAGTGAAGAGGGAGGTCGAATTGTTGACCGAGAGTTGGGGTAGAGTAGATGGGGGTCATATAGAGGATGTAAGGATTGTAGTAAAATTTGGACATGAAAAGTAGAAAAGAGACCTGATAGAAAGGTTCATTTAAGTAGGCCTGAAGCTGAATAAAATACACCCTAAATCTGCTCTGCATACACACAAACATGAGCTATTTTGAGTTTCCTAAACTTTATTAATTGTTGTAACTAAGTGCTGATTTCTCTGGTAGATATCATCATTCTCTCCACCCCCCTGAAACTCAAATCCTCATCTTGAAATTCTGTGATCTAGAGTGGTCTTAGGTAATTTTACTCAGCCATCGTTTACCCTGAGTTTTTCAAATCTTCTTTATTTCTTCTATTGTTTTTGTAGTTGTTATTCTCTCTGGTCAGCTTACTTGCTTAATTCTGGATATGAAGTAGATATCCAGAGATATGTTTGATTTTTAAGTTATTTTGGGTACATATATTTAGAGATACGAATTTATACATTATAAATGTATATGAGTATTATATATGTGACAGCTGAATTGTGAGAGAATTAATAAAAATGTATTTAGTGATGAATCTAGGATTCCTGAATTTAAAATATATTTTACAATTCAACAACCTGAATATGATTCAGCTTTCAGATGATTCCTTTGAATATTCAAGCAAAACACCTAGACAACTTGAAAAAAAAGTGAAGAAAGATACTGTGCCATGGTGGATAGTTGAAGATGATTTTGAAGATGGTGGTAAATATTGCTGATTTTTAGTTTCAGATGTTTTGACCACAAGGGGTCAGTCAAGACCTTAATTCTGGAATTTGTTATTACACTATAAATGTATAGAGTAATTCTAATAAAGTAGCTGTATCAGTACTGACTGTTTTTAGGTTTGAATTGATTTTATTACTTCACTTTTTCGTGTTTATTGTGTAATTGAGAATCTATGTTTCTGCATTATTAGAATATTTTACATTGAAATCATTTATATTTATTCAAACCAAGATAAATAATACAGGTATATTTATATATTATCATCCTGTTTAATGGTAAGTTGATTTAAAGTGATTTAATATATTCCGGTAATGTGTTAATGTCATCGCATAGGCAGATTTTAACAAATCTATAGAATTTGGTATCACAGTCCATTAATAAGTGTAGTGAAAAAATAATTTACTGCCTTAATAGTAAAGAACTCATTATTGACATTGTCTGGTACATGTTTATACCTTTCCCAGAACTAGTCTCAGTCACATTTTTACAAATGGGAAATTACTCTGACAGTTTTCCTCAGTATACATACTCTGTATGATACTACTGTATCAGTAATAAAACCATAGACTGCTTCTGGTGAGTACCTATTCTTGCCCTCCTTGTGGCTCATTGTTAAACACCATTTTATAAACGGATTTAATTCCTATATCTCTTCCCAAGGGGATTGAAATTACCTGTGGCTCCCTCACCTTCTGCCACCCTATTCCCACACCTTAAAGTTGAGCCTGAATTCTTCAAGGTGACAGTTGTTAAGGCTCTACATAATCTGGCAAACCCTCCTTTCTAGTCTCATGCTCCCACCACACTTGATTATTCCTTTGTTTTCCATTGACTCGTGTGCTTCTGTCATTAGCTCCTGCTTCCTTCCATTAGAATGCCTTTCCTCTCGTCCTCCTCTTCCATTAAGACTTGACTCTACAGCACCACTTCTTATAGTCCTTCCCTAATCTTGCTTCCTTGCTCAACAAAATTAATTACATCCTCCCTTGTATTTTCATATTAAAGCACCCCAATATTCCCCTATACACTGTGTATTGATAGTAGTAACCTGTGGGGCTACTGAGGTTGGGAACTTCATGAGGGCAGGGAACACTTCTTTTTCTTCCTTTTCCCTGACCCTTGACAGTAAATAATAAATGTGTTTAATAAATGAGTGTTAGATTTGACAGTCACTTCTCTATTCTTAATACTGTATATTAAGGAGATGCCTCACTAAACAATTCAGTACATTTCTTCATTAATCCTCAGACCGTGCAACAAGCTAAAGTTTGCATGTGAACAGTTTTTCTTCAGTGGAACTTATATAAATATTCCTTTTTAAGAGTCTCTTCTCCTGTTGGTGCTTGAAAAGGATATTATCTGATAAATATTATATTGGAATTTTTGACACAGATTTAGGACTTAATTAACTTTAAAATCCTTTTCCTAGAAAATAGTAAATCAACAGAAATGTGTAAACTCACTGTTATGGATTGAGTCTTGTTCCCCTCAAAGACATATTAAGTCCTAACCTCTTGCCCTGTGGATACAAACATATTTGTAAACAGGATCTTAAGGATGTTATTAGCTAAGAAGAGGCCAGATCCAGGGTGGGCCTTCAATCCAGTCAGGGCAGGCCTTAATCCAGTATTGCAGGAGACATAAGCAGACAGATTTGGACAGACCAGGAGATGGGAGCAGTAGAAGACAGAAGGAGACAGGTGGCAATGTGATAGAGGTAGAGGTTGAGCTATAGATTGCCAGCACTCCACCACCAGAATGCTACAGACTTTCTGCTACAGACTTTAGAGAAAGCATGATCCTGCTTGTCAGGATTTTGGACTTCTAGCCTTCAAAACTATGAGACAATAAATTTCTATTGTTTAAGACAACCAGTCTGTGGTATTAGTTATAGCAGCCCTGGCAATCTAGGACACTCACCCTAAGAAGAAAGAGTAGCTCCTAGGCCAGAGAAAGTTGACTATAATCTGACATTGGTGGTAATAATGTTTTTAAAAATAATGTATCACTCAAAGTTGATTTGGTTAGTAAAGGAAGCAAAGAAAGATAGTTCAGCACATTTTTGCAATGTCCATTTAAACATGGGGGGAGTTTCCTTGCCCAAAGATGTAACTTGGCCCCAGTGGAAGTCTATCACAAACATTTATTGTGTTCTGTTATGTTCTGAGTACTGTCCTAGGCACTGATACACAATATGAGCTCTGCCATTAAGAGTGTAGAAGCTTCTGAGGGAGAATTGAACATTCCTCTTAAGGAAAGGACTGCACTACCAATCTTGGATTGATGCCATTAAGTATTAAAATTGGGCAACTTCTTTATAATTTTGCTTTCTCTTCAGTTGCCCGAAGAATAAAATATTCTGCTTAGAGGGTGAAACTATTTAACCCCTCTACTGGTTATACTTTTTATTATAAATGACTAAATTGGGTTTTGGTTTTATTATATTAGTCTCTCATGAACTTAGTTAGTGTTGGTCACATTCCTGAATCCAGCTTCAGAGCCAGGTTGAGACCCTGGACAGATGCCACGCTGTGAGATCTCTCTGTGGACACCTACAGCTTCTCCTGACAACACCCCAGCCTTAGCGTGCACTTTTTAAAAAAAATTTTTGAAGTATATCAGTCATACATAAACATACATAAGCAGTAAGTGTATAGTAATAGTTGTGAACTTACAAAACAAACATACATAACATCATACAGGGCTTTCACACCTCACCTTACCACCAATACCTTGCATTGTTGTGAAACATTTTTAATTAATGATTAAAGAGCATCCTCAAAATATTGCTACTAACCAAATTATTTTTCCCCCAACCCACCCTATTATTATTATTTTTACATCATTTATACATGAACATACATAAACAATAAGTGTACAGTAAAAGTTGTGAACTTACAAAGCAAACATACGCAACAGGGGTCCCATATATCAACCTACCACCAACAACTTGCATAGTTGTGAGACATTTGTTAAAAATTATGAAAGGGGAAGTGGATGTGGCTCAAGTGGTTGGGCTCCTTTCTACCATATGGGAGGCCCCGGGTTCAATTCCTGGGGCTTCCTAGTGAAGGCAGGCTGGCCTGCGCGGCGCGGAGAGCTGACAGCCCGCACAGCGCGGAGAGCTAGCGCAGCAAGATGACACAACAAAGGGAGACTAGCAGACACAGCAAATGGACACAGTGAGCACAAGCAGCAAGGGGGGGGGATAAATAAAGAAATATATATATACATACATCATGGGACTTGATTTTAAAAAAAAAAGTTATGAAAGAATATTGTCAAAATCTTAATGCTGACTGTAGTCCTTATCTTATATTTGGTGTGTTTTTCTCCCAACCCACCCTATTATTATTTTTTAAATATATTTTTATGACAGAAGTTGTAAACTTACAAAACAATCATGCACATGTGCAGAATTCCCATACAACACCCCTCTATCAACATACCACACTCTAGTGGAAAATTTGTTACAGATTATGAGATAATATCATCAGATTATTTCCAGGTCTATAGCGTACATTTGGCACACTTTTTCCATTCCCCCCTATTATCAACACAGTACATCTTTGGCATAGATGCATGAATATTACATTATTACTGTTAACCACAGTCCATGGTCACTCCATTGTATTTTTCTCAGGCTTCTCCACATTCCCACCACCCTGCAATAGTCATGTACATCTGCTGTAGCTCATAAAGGACACTTTTGCATCTGTACCATCAACCACAATTTTCATCCACCTCTGGGTTTACTGTGCTATCCATTCCCTCGATTATTCTCTAGCTTTCTGTCATTTGGCATTTACATCCCTAGACCAACATTTTCAGCTACATTCCCGTTTATAAACCAGCTGTTACTCACTATAAATGTGTTAATATCAACTCTGTACATTTCCACACTGTATTAGTCAGCCAAAGGGGTGCTAATGTGAAATACCAAAAATGGGTTGGTCTTTATAAACAGTATTTATTTGGGGTAGAAGTCCACAGATACCAGGACATAAAGCGTTGTTTCTTCTCTCACCACAGTCCATTGGCAAGACAGCTGCCGATGTTAGCCAGGTTTCAGGCTTCTTGGGTTCCTCTCTTCCCGGGGCTGTGTTTCTCTCCAGGCTTAGTTCCTGTTTCCTCCACAAGGTCGGCTGTAGATGATCAGGCGAACAGCTGGGGCCTTCTTTCCAACATCAAAACTGCTTCTCAAAAACCAACCGCTTCAACTCTGTTCTTTGCCTTGCCTTTTATATTTGATTCCCCACCCACCAAGGGGAGGGGCTTAATGCCCTACTGATGTGGCCCAGTCAATGCTCTAATCATAACTTAATCATGCCCAGATTAACAGATCAGTTTACAAGCATGATCCAGTTATATTTTTGGAATTCATAATTACATCAAACTGCCCAACTGTAACACATACTTTCACAGTAAAGTTAATTAAAACTTCTGCATACATTAAACATCAGTAGTCCATGTCAGTCCTTCTCTTACCTCTAAGAATCCACCACCTACCACCAGGTCTTGAAGATATTTTCCTACATTTTCTTCTAGAAGCTTTATGATTCTTGCTTTTATATTTAGGTTTTTGATCCATTTTGAGTTAATTTTTGTATAAAGTGTGAGATAGGGATCCTCTTTCCTTCTTTTGGCTATGAATATCCAGTTCTCTCAGCACTGGGCTGTTCTGCTCAAGCTGGGTGGGTTTGACAGGCTAGTCAAAAATCACTTGACCTTAGGTGTGAGGGTCTGTTTCTGAACCATCAGTTTGGTTCCATTGATCTATGTGCCTGTCTTTATGCCAATACCATGCTGCTTTTAACCACTGTAGCTAGGTAATATGATTTCAAGTCCAGAAGTGAGAGTCTTCCAACTTCATTTTTCATTTTTAAGATGTTTCTGGCTATTCAGTATCCCTTACCCTTCCAGATAAATTTGAAAATCATGTTTTCCATTTATTTCAAAAATGCTGGTGGAGTTTTTATCAGGATTGCATTGAATTTGTATATCAATTTGAGTAGAATGGACATCTTAATGATTTCTAGTCTTCTAATCCGTAAGCATGAACTGTTCTTCCAATTATTTAGGTCTTTTTTGATTTCTTTTAAAAATGAGTTTTAGTTTTCTGAATACATCATTGCTTTACTTCATTGGTTATGTTTATTCCTGAATATTTGGGTTTTATCTGTCATTTCATTTTCACCACTCTTGACACTTTTAGTTTTATTGATATAATCTTCATTTCTTCACTCTCTTCCAGGCCTTTCTCTCCTGTCTTTTCTTTTCATGCTGCAGCACACCCTTTAGTATTTCCTGCAAAGCCAGTCTCTTGGTTACAAACTCTCTCAGTTTCTGTTTATCTGTGACTATTCTAAACTTGCCATCATTTTTGAAAGACAGTCTTGCCGGATATAAGATTCTTGCGTTTTCTCTTGCAGCATATTAAATACATCATACTACTGTCTTCTTGCCTCCGTGGTTTCTGATGAGAAATCGGCACTTAATCTTGGGCATCCATTATATGTAATGCATTGCTTTTCTCTTGCTGCTCTCAGAATTCTCTTGTTGTCCTTGGCATTTGACATTCTGATTAGTATGTTTCTCGGAGTTGGTCTATTCGGATTTATTCGGATGGGAGTACATTGTACTTCTTGGATATCTATGTCCTTCAATAGGGTTGGGAAATTTTCTACCGTTATTTCTTCAGATATTCCTTCTGCCCCTTTCCCCTCTCTTCTCCTTCTGGGACACCCATGACATATATGTTTGCACGTCTCTTGCTGTCGCTTAGTTCTCTGAGACCTTGTTCAAGTTTTTCCATTCTTTTCTTCATCTGTTCTTTAGTCTTATTTGCTTTCAGAGGCCAGTTCTTCAAGCTCATCAATCCTTTCTTCTCCCTCCTCAAATCTGCTATTATATGATTCCAATGTATTTTAATTTCATTTATTGCGCCTTTCATTCCTATAAGATCTGCTATTTTTATGTTTTCAAATTTTTCTTTGTGCTCATCCAATGTCTTTTTAATATCCTTAATCTCTTTAGCCATCTCATTGAATTTATTAAGGAGATTTGTTTGAACATTTATGATTAGTTGTCTCAACTCCTTTATGTCATCTGGAGGTTTATCTGGTTCCTTTAACTGGGCCATATCTTCCTGTTTCTTGGTGTGGATTGTAATATTTTCTTGGTATCTTGGCATCCGGCTTACTAGAGTATTTATTCTGGGTATAGTTTCTCTCTTTAGTTTAGGGCCTTCTTGCCCTTTCTCCTTTGTTGGTTGTGTAGTAGGAGCCAAGGATGTAGTTGGTACCATTAGCTGTGGAGGCTCAAGCTGCCCTCATTGCCCCAGGGACCGATGAAGCTTCTCCCAACTTTCTTCTTTGCCAGGGGTAGGGACAGAGTCATAGCCATGTGTAATAATCCCAGTTGTGCAGGCCTAGACTACAGTTGCCCAGAGAGACTGATGAAGCTTCATACCCCTTCTCCCCTGGGGCTGCAGGTGTGGGCAGCAATCTATGCTGTGTGGGTCCAAAATGACTGCAGTCACCCCGGTAGACTTCCGACTATTCAGTCTGTGCCAGTCGAATGTACCTGCAGTTACCCGGATAGGCTGGTGCAGGGCCTTCCAGCTTTCTCCCTGCTAGAGGTGGGGCTGAAGCCTAGGCTAGGGCTGCAGGCCAATGTGGATGAAAGAAACCGATCCCTACCATCACTGTGATTTTCTGTCAGCCTGGCCTCCCCTCATGCCAAGGGCAGAGTCAAAATGGCAGCTACTAGCCTTTTTCCTACTTGGATAGGTTTAAACTTTAGCTGTTCTTAGGGTTATCTTTAGCCAGCCAAATTTACTAATCAGCTGAAATCAGTGGCCAACTGTCTCTTCCTCCTGTTTTTGGGAAATGGAGCCTCCAACTCCAGCCACAGAATAGCTCCTGAGGCGGCTTGCGCCTCCAAAGTAGGATGATCACTGGCCTCTGTGGCGTGGCCTATATTTTCCTGGAGAGTCTGGCGCAGGTCCCACCAGCTTCCTCACTGCCAGAGGTGGGCCTGGGACTTCGGCTTGAGCTGCAGTCTGATCTGGATGGAAAGAAGCCGGTCCCTACCAGCACTGTGATTTTCAGTCTGCCCTGCTTTCCTTCGTGCCAGAGGCGGAGTTAAAATGGCAGCTACCAGCCTCTTTCTGATTTGTTCGGGTTCAAACTTTAGCTGTTTTTAGGATTAATCTTTAGCCCCCCGAATTTACTAATCAGTAGCTGAAATTGGTGCCCAACTGTCTCTTCCTCCCCCGATTTTTGGAAGTGGAGCTTCCAATTCCAGCCATGGAATAGCTCCCGAGGTGGCTTGTGCCGCCAGTGGAGGATGGGCATCGGCCTCCAGGGCATGGAGGGCTCTAAGAAAGAATCTTCTCTGCACATGGGCAGTCTCCTCCTTTCATTCTTTCAGGGATGTTGCAGGATGCTCTTCTGGCTTCCTGGAGCCCCCAAACAGGTACTTTAGATAGCTCTGGGTGATTTCTAACTGCCCTGTAGCACGAGCTGACTCTAGAAGCTTCCTACTCTGCCATCTTGCTGGTTGTCTCTTTGGCATGTATTTTTTCCTTTGAAGTGTCTGTAGATAAATCTCTGATTTTCTGTAGCTGTGTGG
Source organism: Cabassous unicinctus (assembly GCA_029593785.1). Lineage (NCBI taxonomy): Eukaryota > Metazoa > Chordata > Mammalia > Cingulata > Chlamyphoridae > Cabassous > Cabassous unicinctus. The sequence goes on from JAQZBX010004004.1 coordinate 57,807, forward strand.
AAGTGATTTGATTCAATACAACCATTCACACAAAGCCAAAAAATAAATGGATTCTGAACCTTTCCCAAAAAGGACCGTAGTTAGGAAATTGAAGTCTGAGTTTGTGTCTTCTTAACAAGGCTTTCTTCTAACCCAAAGTGATATTTTTCTAGTGTTACTATTTATATCACACAATATAATTATTTACCTCTTCTATGTATCAGGTTTATTACAACAAATATGTACTATTAAGGCAAAGAAATCTTAATATCATATAACTTTTCCAGTGCTTTCTAGTGCTTTTAGAATAAAGAGCAAAAACCTTATCATGGTCTATGAGGACAAGCATGGTCTGACCCTTGCCTCCTGCTCTAGGCTCATTTTCCCCCAGACTTACCATCGCTCTCTAGGACCTGCTTCTCTGGACTCGCTTCTGTGCCCCTCCTGATGACATCCACTCCCTGCGGCCCCTCTGTTGACTATTGTGAATTTTGTGTTTATTATTCTTCAACTTTTCATTACAGATTTACTCATTTGTGCATATCCCTAAACAGCTTATTGTTTACTTTGGTATGTTTTTAACTTTTTATATAGTACCATATTATAAGTATTCTTCTGTGATTAACTTTTTTTTTTTTTTTTTCACTTAATGTTATGTATGTGAGATTCAGTCACATGACAGGTTTGTTGAAGGCTGAAATTAACCTATTTTTTGAAAGTTGATAAGACTCACATGCAAAACTGTCCAAGTCTGGTGTTTTCTTCTTTGGAAGATATTTAATTACAGATTCAACTTTTTTAATGGTTATAGAACTATGTGTATATTCTTTTTCTCCTTGAGTCAGTATTAATAAATTACATTTTTCTAAAATTTGGTCAGTTTCACCTAAGTATACAGATGTATTGCAAGATGAATAGCCATAATTTTCCTTATGTTTTAAAGAAACTTCCATTGGGGAAATACATGGATATTAATTGTATTCTTTTTATACTGTATATAATTTACATATATTTCATTTGTACATTGTGTATATGTAAAACACCAAGTAAAATCAAAATAAAGCTAAAACATTAAATGGAACAAGGAATATCATTCACAGTAAAGACAAAATGAGTATCATATACATATCATATCACATATATATATATATATGAATGAAATGGTCAGATACATTCCATAAAGGGGTACTTTAGCATATCAGGTTTTGATAGAGCTAATAATAAAAAAATATTGAATTGAATAGGTAATCTTAAAAATCTATGTAAGCATAAATTATATTTTCTTGTCCAGAATCGGTGAGACAATTTTAAAACTTTTTATTATAAAAAAATTTCAAATGCATACAGAAGTAGAAAGAAGTAAAATAAACTGCCATGTACCCACTGCCTAGCTACAGCAATTATTAACTCATGACCAATCATGCTGCTTTTATATCCCTTCCCTCCCACCTACCCTCTACCCCTACTGGATTATACTACAGTGTACCTCTAATAGCTATACCCCTTTAATCTGCAGTTATGTCAAAGTGTATCTTTAAAGATAAGGATTCTTTTAACCATAATACTGTTATTCAGGAAATATTGATAATGACTCCTAAATGGCTAATAGCTAGTCAGTCATGAAACCTTTTGATATGTTTAATATATATTAGCTTTAGAGAAAATTTCAAATTCCAAAATGCTGTAAGAGGTTATGATAACCTCTTCTCCCCAACAGTACATATACATTCTGGTGTGGGAATCTATCCTGCACTGAGCCACTATTTGAAGTGGTTTAGAAACAATGACTTTGAAAGATCCTATAATTTTTGCATCTATTTTCCCAAAATGATTTTTGTACAAACAAAGGATCTTTTCTATCCTGTGTTACTGTCCTTAATTGTACCTGCTTTCCTCCTGGTGTTTTGCTCTACTGGTGTTCATACCAACCACAATATATTTCCAGTAGTGTTAAGAGTCAGGCAATAAAAATGCTCCAAATAAAGAACATGGAAATAAGGCAGAAGATATTCTTTGAAGTGGGATGATACAATGTATTAAGTACCTGTGCTTCATAGTAATTTTTAAAAATCTTGTTTTGTTAATGTATTAAGTACCTGTGCTTCATAGTAATTTTTAAAAATCTTGTTTTGTTATAGTAATTTTTGAAATATTCTATTTAATAGGATATACATTAAAGAAACAGAATTATAATCTTTCTTTTATGAAATTTAGGGCTGATAGATTTTTATTTAACAGAGCAGATTTATTTTGTAACTACTCAAAATTATTATAACAGTAATCCTTTAATGGTATAGTGATCAAACAATTTTTTGAATATAAACGCTCAACTAACTATATTAAATCCTATCCTAGGACTGCTTGGAACAAATGTAAGCTATTTAAAAACAAAGACGACTTCTCAGCCTATTATGGAAATTGAAGAGGAGTCTGCTGAAAAAATACAATTTCTTAAGAGCAGTGGAACTTCTATCTTAAGTATTGACAGCTTAGAAACAAATGGTAAGAAATGTGAAGGATATGAGTTAATAGCTTATTTTTAAAGAAAAATTAACTCATAACTATCTTGGAGTGTCCTTTACAGAAGCACGTAGACAGATTTAATATCGTCCTAGAAGATTTAGAATTAGACCTCTAGAGAAACCTTATAACATTACAGGTTGAATATGAATATAAATCTATTTGTGGTGGGTGAGAGGAGAATAATAAATTATCCACTAAAAAAAATTATTTACTATATAATGCCAATACATGCATCACTGAAATGAATTTGTATATTAATAAAATATATTTCTGCTTTTCATTTAGAGCTAATAGTTTCTGAGTTCAATCACAGTACACTTGGATTGGGATTGGACACATTAGAAGAACAAGAGGAGAAACAGCAATTTTTTGCGAGGCTTGAGAAAGGCTTAACATCTTCTATTGACTATTCAAGATTAAATAAAGAATTGGATTCTAATGACTCCACACATTTTAAAGCTTTGCTTGGGTAATGTTAATATACTATACACTATTAAACACAACTACTTTTTACTTTTTTTGGGGGGGAGGCTGGAATATGCATGGACTTATATGGATAAACATTATAACATATAAATGGGCAAAATATAAATCTTATATTTGACTATTTTCTGCTCATTATTTTAGTCAGGGTTTATTGCGTATCTGAATGGAACATGTTGTTTGCATTTGATAGCCTACTCTGCATCTCGATATCTGAAATTTCATGCCTGAGAACTACTGAGAATAATAATGCATTGCCAAGAAGATCTTACTATGAAAGTAATTTATTAAGTGATTTTTCCACAGATAATGTATACAAGAGAGCCCAGGTATTTTTTATAAACCCACAAAAAGGGAACAGAAAGGGAAGGAGGAACCCGGGAGCAAAGACGGGTTTGGGCTATGTCCTACCTCTGTGTGTGGTTGGCCCTAATGGTTACCAGGAAACTTCATTTACCCTGGAAGCCCTACTAGTTGACTGAGCTGCTCCTTTCTGAGTACAATAGACCTTTAATGTTCTTAAGACCTTTGTGAAAGCCAAGATCTTTTATTTCCTCAGTATCAGTTATCCACTTACTTTTAAAATTTTTAAATGGCAATCAGATAACAAATTTATTTAGGACTTTGAGAACATAAAAGTATCGTTAAGTTAGGGATCAGGAGAATTTTAACCTCTGGTTATTAGAGTGCCTGATCTCAGATTGATTAGTTTCTCAAACACAATGGATAAAGGAGTCTGGTGACTGTCGTGAACTAGATTACCCTGCTTGCAAGCTAATAAGTTAGGTTGCCAGTATTACAGATGCTGACGGACTTAATCCTTCTAGGTTAGAGACACAGGACCTTATTTCTTATGACAGAAGCAGTTCTAGAGTCTCAAGTTCATTTGCTTCAGTTCCCCATTCCCCCCACGTCTCATGGGGACGACGCAAAGAACCTATGATGAATGTCTGCACATGCAGTGGGTTGCATTGCAGGAGAGGAGCCTGGACTTGGGGAATTACTGCTTACTTTATAGTAAGTGGAAGCAAGCCTGCTCTTTGGGTGGAAATGTTACCTTATCCCTCAAGTTTGCATGCTGCAAACACAGCCCTGGGAAATGGCCCAGTAAAAAGTAGTGAGAATCTTGCATTCTTGACACACCTAGCAAGAATGTGGATGGACAATCAAGGCCCATACTGGATTGCCTCTCAACAGTGACAACACAGAGTAAACATGCACAAGTTTGTTGGCCAACATTTTATTGTCCCTTTGTACTATTGATTTTTCTGCTCTAGAACAGGCTGGTCAGAGTACAGTATATTTAGCATTGAGTCTGCAATATTAAGTGTTTTCTGCTATTATTATCATTATTATAGTTTCTTGGGTTGACTGATGATCTCACTAAAACAGAGTTAATGTACTGAAAAAGGTGGACTTATTTCTTTGGTTTGAGAGAAAGCAGTAGAAGAGCTAATATATACAATATAATTAAAATTTGCTTCAGGTCCTTTGTCCTCTTGCTGAATTTCTTGGTTTAAGATTCCTATTGAGCTTCCATTTCAAAATTAAATTGCTTATTAGCATGTAAATGCTGACCCTGGCTT
>JAQZBX010004005.1:0-40671 GCA_029593785.1 Cabassous unicinctus
TCTAGTAAAAGACTTGCAATATGTTGATAGCAGCTTTACTTGAAATAGCCCAAAACTGGAAACAACCCAAATGTTCTTCAACAATAGCCTGGTAAATTAATTGTGATATATCCATCCAATGACAAACCACAGAGCAATGAGAAAGAACAGGACAGTGATATGAATAACAGCACCACAGTTAAATAGGCAAAAATAATCTCTGCTGGGTGGGGTCCCAATGGTAATTTGTAGGGGATGGAAATATTTTATATTTGGCAGAGATAGTTACATGAGTATATACATATGTAAAAATCCAAGTGTGTGTTTAAGATTAGCAAAATGTTATGTAAGCCATAACTCAATAAAACCTCTTTAATTAAAAACAAAAGCAATACAACAATGTGCGTCAAAAGCCAGAAAACGGTTGACACACTGATTTACTAAATTAACTTCTAGAAATTAATACTAAGGAAATAAATCTTTTTTTTTTAAATAAAAAGCTGTATTCATAGAAACACATTCATTACACAATTATGAATACTAGGAAATAATTTAAATCAACCTGTATAACAATAAGAAAATGGTTAAGCAGATTGTTATTTCAATTTAGTGGAAATTTTATGCAATATTAAAAAGATAGTTCTAAAGGTTGCTCTAATAAGAAAAAAAGTTAATTCAATAACCAGTGAAGAAACAGAATTACAAATTACTCATGGTGAATAAATATAAAACATATGCATGCCCACAAACACTCATATATAAGAGTATGGATGGAAAAGCACAAAAATGAAATGGTATGTATGTTCAAATGAGTGATTTAATTTTCATTTTTAAAAACTTCCTTGAATGTTGTTACAATTCTACTCTTATAATTAAGAACAAGCACAGGGAAGTGAATGTGGTTCAAGCAGTTGGGCACCTGCCTACCACATGGGAAGTCCCACATTCGGTTCCCATTGTGTCCTAAAGAAGACAAGCCAGACAGCAAGCTGATGCAGCAAGCCGACACAAGGAAATACAATGAGAGACACAACAAGCAGGGAGTGAAAGTGGCCCAAGTGATTGGGTGCCTCCCTCCCACATGGGAGGTCCCAGGTTTGGTTCCCAGTGCCTCCTAAAAAGAAGACAAGCACACAACGAACAGACACAGAGAGCAGACAGTGAGCACAAACAATGTGGGGGGCGGGGAGAAATAAATAAATAAAATCTTTAAAAGAAAAAGAACAAGCACAAAAATACTGAGAGTTATAAACACTAATTAATGTAAAGTATTATCAAGGTGCTACTGAACTGAATTGGGACAGATCTAAGTAAAAAGAGGGATTATACTATCAGATAAAATGAATGGCTAGAGAAAGACAGGGAGGGAGGCACCAGCATGTTAAATTGAGATATGCAGGTATGTTTATGTTAGATTGAGATATGCAGGTATGTTTATGTTAGATTGAGATAGGCAGGTATGTTAAAGGGAAAAAAATTCTAGAGGAAAAATCCAAATGGATGTATAATTGGGGATAAATTTGTAGAACAGGAGGCCAAGGAGGAAAGGGTTAAGCCTTAAAAGAACAAATTAGGGAAGCGGGTGTGGCTCAATGGCTAGATAGAGCTCGTTCACCATATGGGAGGCCCCGGGTTCGCTTCCAGGGGCCTCCTTGTGAGGGCAGGCCGGCCCGCGCCAGCGTGGTGGGCTGATGCAGCAAGACCTCACAGCAAAGGGGAGATAAGCAGACACAGAAAAAACACACAGCAAATGGACACAGCAAACACAAGCAGCAAGGGGAGGATAAATAAATAAATAAATAAATCTTTTAAAAAAAAAGAACAAATTAAGGCAGCGGAATCTCACAAAGGGGAGTAAAATGGAGCAGTTAAGGTTCTAGAATATCATCCCTGCTCCTAACTAGCTGTGTAACATCACTCTATAAAAGAAGAAGAAAAATAGAGCTATTGTCTTAAGAGGACTGAAAGAGTTGATGCAGGTAAAGCATTTTGAGCAATGCTTGTCAATAAAAAGTGCTCAAGAAATATTGGATCATGCTAACAGGAAACATTAAAGTTCATCAGAGAAAATAAAGAGAAAAGATTAATTACAAGGAATCTTTTTCTAAAGTAAGCATTTTAAAAATGTTTCCCACACCCACAGCTCATTAAAGTTAATATATTTAGTTTGATAACTGTTTTTGTCTTCACTCAGAAATTTGACGTTTACTTTAGTATTCACGGAGACCTGGATCACACAATTTTAGCTTTGTAGATATTCAACATGACTCAGTAAGCTCCACGAGCAGTCCCTTTTGACATAAACAACGCTACTTATTTCTATGTGCGCCTCAAAACTACATTTAAGACTTGGAACTCAGATAAAAAAAATTCTTAGAAAAACAGATATATCACAATGGGGAGGGGCATAGATTTTGGCTGAGTATTCAACAGAGCTATTATTGCTTCAATACACACTGTACAGATACAGTGTGTATTGCCATGGAAAATACACACTGTACAGATACAATCCCTTCCAATACCCCACCCCCTCACAGCAAAAGTAGTCAAATATAACTGAGTAACTAGGGAAGGTATCTGGTCCCTTGACTTCAGCGGCATTTTTTAAACAATTTCCTTTTCTGAAATTTGTTATTGTTTTCTTCCTCGTCTTATGTTCTACGTTAATGGATGGATAGGTAACTTCCTCCATCTATCCCCAAACACAGATGAAACAAACCCACAGCAGTGGTTTCCAGGGTCAGTTTTGCCAACCATATGAGGAAATGACAAGTGAGGCGCTGCCTGGCGCCTCCTGAGGAGCGCAGTGCAGGGAGGTTTACTCACGTGTGGGTGAAAGCAGCAGCAGCAGCTCCTGGGCGCCGGTTGGAAATGCAGATTCTCGGCCCCACCTGTGGCCTGAGTCAAACTCTCGGGTGGTGTGGTCCAGTAGTCTGCATGACGACTAGCTCTTGTAATTCTCACGCCCGATCAAAGAAGAGAATCATTTGTATGTGCTGTGTAAATTGTCTGTAAAGTGCCTCATAACTAAATCTTAAAAGTAGTAGAAAATCTAATGGCAACATCAACTCTCCAGTTGTAAACTAACCTTTGACTATCCCATCATTTAGCTCCAAACATAATTAAGATAGAGATGAGAGTTTTTCATTCTTATAAATGTAAGAAAATAATTTTTCCCATAAATTCATGACAGTCTTTTGAAACAGAAATCTGATATAGCTAATCTTAAAAAAAAGAAAAAATCAATTCAATGTTAGATTGTCACAAAATGAAATTAAAAAATCATCCCAGATAATGAAAGGGTGGTATCCATTGTCTGAATGACCTTTAAGATGTGTGTTGACCAAGATGGAAGATGTGGCCATTGAGCACTGGGACCATGACAAGTGCGAATGAAGAAGTACTGCAAGTTTAAAACACACACCGGATTTCGAAGACTTAGTATGAAAAAAAGAAAAAGAACCTAAAATAGCTCATTAATAATTTTATATTTATTGCATGTTGAAATGATTATATTTGGAAGGCATGGGGCTAAATAAAATATTTTGTTAAGATTACTTTCACTTGCTTCTATTCTATTTACTTTTGTAATGTGACTATGAGAAATCTAAAACTGCATATGTAGCTGGCACTATATTTCTGTTGCACAGTGCTGCTCTCAACTCCTAAGGTAGCAGTTAGAAATAAACATCTATTAATCCAAACTAAAAAAAAAAAAAAAAAGGTTGCATAAGTTTTCGAGTTATACATAGGATAAAGAATGTGTCAGACATTATTGTACTTTATTAAATATTTAGTATCCTGATTTTCTTTCTCCTCTTGCTTCCCTGGTCTTTCGTTTGATCTCTCTTAGGCAAGCTCCACTCACGTTTCTGCTGCTGAGACCTCCCAGCCACCTAGGCCTACATGATTATCTACAATAATCAATAAATATGGAATAGGTCACATTTAAAACTTAGGAGAAACTCATAGAACCCCTCTCTATGGAGGTGACATTTAAGCTGAGAAATAAAGAATGAAGATATCCTCCTGTGATATGTATGTGGGGCTGTAAGAGGTGAGGTGGGTGTGGAAGGAGCCTCGAATACTAAGGGAAGAGGCCTTGGGATGAAAAAGAACTTGGCCTATTTTAGGTACTAAGAAAACTTCAGTATGGCTAAATCCTAAGGAGTCAGGGGGAGTTGCAAGAGGTGAGAGTTAGAGAGACAGGCAGATGCAGGGACATCAAGAACCTCATAGGTCACAATAGAGTCAGGATTTGAGTCCAGGTAAAATATGGACTCATTGAATGATGGTTTTAAGGCACAACATGATCGGATTTGTCTTTTAAGAAGGTCTCTTGTGAAAGAAGCACTATGGAAACTGAGAGAACAGTTAACAGGCTCTTGCAGTCGGCCAGGCACCTGGTAATTGTGGCTTGTACAATGAAGCAACAGCTGAGGTAGGGTAAGTGGAATACTCAAGGCTCATTTGGAGGTAAAATTGGCAGATCTCTAATTCACAGACAGATTACATAGGGTTGGTAAAGGAAAGACAGAAATTAAGGATGACATCTGGCTTTTGGTTTAAGTGAAAAATTAAGAGATTTTTAAAAATACCTATTTTCAATATCATAAGAGGAAATTAAAAATAAGGGAGGAGAAAAGGAAAGACACTTCCATTCATTAAGCAACGACTAAGTAACACGTATGGTGCTGGGTGGTGCCTTATATGTGTTGTTCTTTCAGAAACCTCACTAAAGTAGGTGCTATTATCCGAGTTCATAGATGGGAAAACTGAGGGACAAAGAAGTTAAGTAACTTTCAAGAGTTGGTCACTTAGGTAGCTCAGTCAACATAGCCTAATTCCCTCTGACTAAAATGTTTCACACACACCACACCATACCATGACCTAATGATTTTCTCTAAATAAATGGATTACTATTAATAAGATATTATCATCAGATGGCTGTTCTTTTACAGTTTTAAAATAGACACATCAGAACATGTACACTATTCCAAAGGCTTGTGATTTGCAAGTATACTGTTAGTAAAATTAAAGTGTTTGAGAGAGCAATCATGGAGCTTTACTGCACTCTGAGTTGTTAGGTTTCTAACTGGGGAACTCTGAAGCTGTTTAATGCATAACCTCAAATACAGAAACCTTTGTACTTTAAAGGCTGTGTGTGTTTGTGTACCTCCGAGGGGAAGAGGGGATAAAGTCATGGATGGCATCACTAAAAAGTGGTCGGACAATTTGGCAGCTTTGCTCTCAGCACGAATGGCGCTTTGCTGTGTGTCTCTTTCCCACCAATTCAAGAGGAATACAGTTCAGCAGTCTCTGAATTATTGCTTATATTCCTGTGCAAAGTCCTTCTTACTTAAACTCAACATTGATAAACTATGGTGATACATAAAGGCTTGTACTAGGACCTGGGCCCAGCAAAGAGAAGTGGACTAAAAGGGATATTTATGACATTCTCCAAAATGCAAACACAATATCTGCCCTTCTTTGGAATTAAGCTTAACTTGGTATTACTCTTTAACTTCGGGTCTAATTAACATGAACGTACATACCCACAGGCCTTCCTTCTGCTGCTACTTAATCAAAACACTGCACCATTTACTCAAAAGCCAAGATGAAGAAATGGTACATTTACTTATGTAGCAGACTAGAAATAATGAAAAATGAAAAATAACAGACTCATCCCTAGGTTATTATTGGAAGATTCCTCTTTCTATGTATTTTTCAGTGACTCCAGACATCATCCTCACACCACAGCTATGCAGAAAGGCCAATTTTTCCATTTGTCCTAGGCAGAAGGGACTGGTCAAGAGGCAGGGTACAGTAAGGCAACTATGAGGGAGGTGTGGATGGGGGTGGGTGTAAAGAAGGAGGGTGGCCTTTTTCTTCTTCTGTTTTCAATATTAGCTGTACTAGTTTTGCTACTCTTTATTTTTCCTTTATTTTTTTAATTGACAAATTATTCAAGAAATAATACTTTAGCTGTTAAAAGACATGGTAGATAACAGAAAATATTGCAAATTGATTAAGAATGCTCAAACTCTTTTATTTTCAAACTTGGAATAAAATATTTCATACATTTAGAATCTAAATACAAATGTGTATATATGTGTGTATATGCTAGTATACATGAGTTTATATTATTAGAGTATATATATATATAAAGTATATGCACACACACACCTTAGTATCCTGGAATAAGTGATTTGTATATTACAAACCTTACCATAAATCGACTTGAATGAGGAGCTTTTTGTATTTATTTTCCCAACTGATTGCTAGTTCCTAAAATCCAGGAACCCTACTTGTTTTTTAAATCACTGAAGCCACTCACTACATGTTTTTCACATAATACCAATTCAAAAACTCTTGTCTAATTGAATTGCAATCATTTTTAACAAAGGATGAATTTTTAGCAGAGCTATTTGTTTCAAATATAGAATTTATCTGTTCAGTTTCATAAAATGAAGAGTCAGGTTTCAGACTCAAGAAAAAAAATTGTGCTTCATGCAGGTAGAAAAGCACAAAGCTATTCAAAAATCGTTTTAGACTTAAATAATAAAACTGCTTGTTATGAATATATATTATTTGTTTTCCAATACAACTTGAGTGTTCGAGGTGGTTTAAGGGCATGCACCAAAAGTCAGCTAACATATACAAAAGTTTGAATAGTCTGTTTGGCTCCAAAGCCTGCAGGCTCTTTTCATTGCCCCAAATAAAGCAAATACGAACTGGAAGAGAATGATTTTGTGAATATTTTTTAAAAGAAGCTCTGGGCTTCCAGGTTAATCTGTGGGAAAGTGGCACTTCCCATGCTATGCCCGTCTGCATGGATATACTGTAAAATACAGTGTTTAAAAGAAAGATATAGAAATAAGATATATGCATGCATATGGACCCATTAAAAAAAACATAATTAGATCATTTTTATTTTCTTGATAAAATAATTTTTAGAAGTGGTTAAGTTACTCTGGATTACAATTCTTTTGTTGATTTATCACAAAAACAAGCCAAAGGAGTTCAAAATGGATGAAAATTGTGAAAGAAAGAGAGAAAGAAAAGAAAATGCCTAAATCATGAGCCTGTGCAGCATGTAATTTTTTTCATGGTTCTGATGTTGGCCTGAGGCAGGCGTGGTGGTCGTCTGGGTGTGGGGGTGGGGTGGGTTTCAAGGCCCTGAGCAGAACAATGAAAACCGAATACATTAAACCAAAGAATTATGTTTGCAGAGAGTAAGTTCTTTGAATGTCCCAAGAGAAACAATAAATAGAGAAGAAAGAACTTGGTCATACTATTTTTTTTTGTCTTAACAAATTAACTAACATATACATATAATTTTACTTTATTCATTTAGAGTCAGTTTACAAATAAAGGACAACTAAAGGAAACTTCAGATAATCTAGAAAATTCTCTGAGATTTTGGAATTTTTGTGAAACGCTATATCTGTGAATTGTCATTTTCAAAGTATATCAATGCACTCCAACCTTTATCAAGGCCTATTGTGCCATCTGCCAGGGCGCATCAGGGTACTTTCTCCTGCCCTATTGGGAAAGTGCCCTCCTGAGCCCTTGAAGACTATTCTAGCTGTCACTCTTTCCTTATACGCCATTAAATTTAAACACACACACACAGACACATAAACACACACACTAGTGTGTAGCTGAGAAAAAAATTGGCTCAAAACTCAAAAACTCATGTTTAATATTGACTGCATATGTCTCCAAGTCTGTATCTTTCCTGGGTTGGTACAGGGCTTAAGTAAAATAATGGAGGGGGAAATACTATAAATTGTGCTTGTGAAAGAATTCTATAAACTGTAAAGTTCAATTATTAGCATCATTATTGCTATTGAATTGATATTTATTAATTATTATCACTTACAAGAGAGTCTAAATTCCATAGCATGACACAGAAAGGTTTTTATATTCAAGATTCTTCTTATTTTTGTAAACACACTTCTTCTACCACCTTCTCCTATTTATCACACTTGGAGCCTCATAAAACCAACTTTATTTTTTCTTTTGCACATTTTATTCTTATTCATTATGATTATGACTAAAATACCCTGTTTTCTCTTTTTCTCTTAGTCAAATCCTACTTCTTGTTTAAAAATGAATTCATATTGGGAGAAAATATTTGAAAACTATATGTCTGATGAACAAGAAAACATCTCAATTTTGAATAGGGGAAGGATGAATAGGTTTTGAGCAAAACTTTACCAAATGAAATACATGAACGGTACATACATGAAAAGATGCTCAGTATCATTAGTCATAAAGGTAATGAAAATTTAAAAGCCACAATGAGATACTATCAGATACCTCTTAGAGTGCCTGAAATTAAAAGACTGATCATACCAAGTGTTGGTGAGAATGTGGGGCAAATGGAACTCTCAAACGCTGCTGGTGGGAATGTAAGATGGTACAACTACTATGAAAAACAGTTTCCCTGTTTCTTCCATATGATCCAGCCATTCCTACATGTTCGTATAAGCCATGAAAAGACTTGTACAAGAATGTGGCTACAACTTTGTTTGTAATAGCCCCAAATTGGAAACTACCCAAATATTCATCAAAAGTGAATAAACAAATTGTGTCATATCCATAGAATGGCACAGTGGAATGACCATACAATGATAAAGAGTGGAATGAACTATTTATACATGCAACTCTGTGAATGAATCTCAAGATAATTATGGTAAATGAAAGAAGCCAGACATAGAATACTATATGAGTCCATATATATAAAACTCTAAAAAAACGAAACTTAATTTAAAGTGGCAGAAAGTTGATTGGGGGTTGCCTCAGGACAGGGGAAGAGAGGATTGGAAAGGGGCAGGAGAGAGGGTTTACAAAGGGGAATAAGGAAACTTTTAGAAGTGATAGCTATATTACTTATCACAGTGGTGGTTTCACACAGGTATAAAATGTCAAAAATGTTCAAACGTGTGCTTTAAAGATATGCATTTTTATTGTATGGCAATTATAGTTCAATAAATACATATTCAAAAAATGAATAAACTACTGATACATGCAACAAGATCTCTGGATCTCAAAAGCATTATGGTAAATGAAGAAATCCAGATAGAAAATAATACATACTGTAAGATTTCACTTGTATATTATTTTGAGAAAAATATCACTAGGGCCAGAAATCACATCAGTGGTTGCCTGGGGAAATTTGTGGAGAGAGCAATGTGGTGGTTTGAAGCTGTATGCACCCCAGAAAAACATCCATTCTTGTGGCAGTGAGCCTATTGGAAATAGGCCCTTTTGATGAGGTTTACTTCAATGAAGATGTGTCCCACCTCAATCAGGATGGGTCTTAATCCTGTTACTGGAGTCCTATAAAAAGAATGAAATTCAGACACAGAGAGAGAAAGCCACAGGAAGCAAGAAGCTGAAACGGAACTGGGAAGGGAAGGGACAGACCAGCAGACACTGCCACGTGCCTTGTCATGTGAACAGAGGAGCCAAGGATTACCAGCAGCCAGCCCCAGAACCCTACAGTATTCATGGAGAAAGCATCTCGCCTTGATGATGCCTTGATTTGGACATTTTCCCAGCCTCAAACCGTGAGTGAATAAATTCCCATTGTTTAACCCGACCCATTTAATGGCATTTGCTTAAGCAGCTTAGGAAACCAAATCAAGAGAACTACTATATATCTTGGTTGTGGTAATAGTTACACAGTTATATATATTTGTTTAAACTCATTGAACTGTATGCTTAAAAAGGGTAGATTTTATTGAATATAAATTATATCTCAATATACCTGAATTGAAAAGAATCCATATGTCACCTCCTGTGTAATATACTCCAGGAAAAGCTAGTAGGTCTTTCACTGCATTTCCGTAATAGTTCGCCATTACTCAATGAGTTCACTCATCATAGTGAATAATAATTCTTTTCTATGAATCCCCAAACAGACATGAGAAACTTAGGAAAGAATTGTTTTTTAATCATTTCTTAATCCCCAATATAGAATGTAGTGGTTGACTATTATTGATGCTTTACCTCCCTTCTCCATTATAGTAATTAATTCATTCAGTGAGCACATACTCATTAAGCTTCAAATAAGACCTAGGAACTAGGAATAGGTGGACAGGAACATTTTACTTCCTGCCTTCAGAGGCCTAACAGTCAAACCTAGAAGAATGATCATTAAACATGGAACCACATGTGTGATGATGTTGATAAGTGTCACAATAGGGAAAGAACCAGCTATTGATACATGGGGTCAGGAGGTCAGGAAAGATTTTGAAGTAGTGGAATTTGAGCCAAGACCTGAAGGATAAATTGAAGTTGGTTAGAATGGTTGTGGGTAGGGGAAAAATGAAGGTGATGATGGCTGGTAGTGTTCCAAGCTTTAGAAACAACACTTTTGAAGGCACACAGCCTAAGAGATTTATTCCAGCTGAAGACTAAAGTAAGGGGTCTCAAATACAAAGAGTGGAAATCATGGACCCGGTCACAAAGGGTCCAGTGATGTGAAGACATTTGGACTTACTAAGGACGTTAAGAAGTAATGATTGGTTTTAAGTTGGGGGAAAAGGCCATGATAAGATTTCTTTTCTGTTCATTACTCCAGCTGCTATCTTGGGAAATGATTGGAGGCCAGCAAGTCTAGGCAAGGAGAAAGGGAGAACAGTTCGTTGTTGCAAGATTCCAGGTTAAAAATAATATTTACTTTGCTGGAAATCAGCCCAAGATAAGGAAACAATACTCTCTCAAATGACCAAGCATGCGCTTGTTTTGCTATGCAAACCAAGTTTTTAAACATGAACATAATGACCATGATCAAACCAAAGCCTCCAGTACTATCCTAAAGAATATGAATTTAGAATCAGAGTTAACTCTGCCCTATTCCTCATCTTCCATATTCTAACAGTCCTTAACTCCAATTTAAAGACCTTTATCCTGTTCTCCACATCTGCATTGCCCGGGTCTATTGTGAAAGCCTCTCACTATTTCCCTATCTCTTGTCCCTCCCTCTGCAAACCATCCTCTGAAATCCTGCCAGTTAATCTTTAAAAAAAAGGAGGAGGGGGGGAGGGAAGGGAGGATTAGTCTAGGGAAGGTAAAGTTAATTGAAAGACAGCTAGAGAACTCTAGGGACTGTATAATATAATGATTTCAGTGGTAGATGAGGATTGTGGCTAATAATACAAATATAAGAATGTTCCTCTATTACAAGGTGTTAAGAATATGGTGAAACATGGGGAAAATACAACTAATATAACTTACAGACTATAGTTAGCAATAATATTTTAATTTTTTGTAGCAAAGGCAAAGAAGGTACTATATCAATGCTAAAGGTGAAAAAAGAATACGAGATTTAGTTGTATGATATGTCAATATGATAAAGCATTTGTTTTTTCATTTTCTTCATTAATAAGGAGACCTTGGTCATGTCATTTAATGAATCTGTGCTCGTTTGTTCTTCTTTTGGAAAACTGGAGAAACAATTGAGTTTGTTTTGGGAATGAATGGGATAGGTGTGCCTGAATGCGATTTTTTCAAGTGATACATGATTTGTTAAGCTACCTTTGCCTTTTGTGTATTTTATTTTTTGAAGTTGAAATAAAGTTTGTTTTTTTTAAAAAAAAAAAAACACCTTTATTATAACTTGACCTACTTAAATATTTGTGATGGCTTCCCATTGCCTAAAGAACAAAGCTCAAACCTTTGTCACCCACATTCAAGCTCGCCAGAATCTGGACAGTGGTCCATTCCCACTTCGTCTCTTTCCACTATCCCTACTCCAAATGTAATCTCCTCTATCTCAGATATACTTCTTCTTCTTCTATACCAAGCAAGTTCTAATCAGAAAATCATAACTCCTCCATGAAATTTCTTCAGGCTAGTCAAACTAAATGTATCCTTTGTGCTTTCATTTTCCATGGTATCTCTATCTATTATGCTCATGAAATATTTATCACCTTATGTTCTGTATGGTTGTGTGTGTTTGTCTTCCCAGTAGATTATTTGCATTTGAGGGAAGAAAAACTGCTGTATTTATCTTTGTATCCCAGGCACCTAGTACAGTGCCTCTAACAATTTCTATCAAATAAATCAAATATGTATCAATTTTATTTGTAACCTATAACCATGACTTCTGAAACAAGAATAAGCAAAAATTAAAAAAAAAAAAAAACTGTAACAGATTCCATAATCTTTAATCAGCCACGAACAAAAGCAAAGCACATCACAGTACACAAGCCTAGATGGAACAATACTCAATGGTTCAAAATATTAAAATATACTAAATCTCCAAGCCCAGATGATAACGGCAAAGACTTTTTACATAAGATGAGGAAATACTGTATAGATGTCAATGTCAACATTTTTAAAATCAAATATAAATTTCTATCATATTGAAACAGAACGTGGGGAAAAGTGTCAAACCCAACAAATAAAATGCTTGATCTAAATAATAGAAGAGTTAATCCACACTCCCTTTGAGAGTAAGGATTATTATCCTCATCTTGCAGCTTTTTAAGGTGAGGCACAGAAACACTAAGTAACTTGCCCGGGGATTGAGCTGGAAAAGGGCAGAGCTAAGATTTGCACACAGGTCATAACAATTCCAGTGCCCATGTTCTATCCCTTGAACTATATCCAGGGCAATTCTCAGAAAAGCACTATTTAGGTAGAATATCCATGAAGTCAGGATGCACCCATGTCTATCTTATTCAGGGTTGTCTTTCTAAGACTCATTTGAGGGCTTGGCCGGGTTCATGGGGTCCATGAACTCTTGAAGTTACAGGCAATTTAGTTGTGTATGTAAATGAAATTTTCTCTAGTGAGGGGGTAAATAAAAACAGGTAACACTTACCAAGAACATGCCATGAGTCAGGCATGTTTTAAACACATCCTCTCATTCTATCACTACAACAGCAACACAGAATACATATTGGGTACTCAATATGTGTTAGGCATTGTTCTAAATGTTTTCCATGTATTACCATATATAATCATCACACTAACTCTATGACATAGGTATTAAAATTACATACATTTCAGAAAAGAGGGAATTGGGGCTCAAAGAGGCTAAGTAATTTGCCCAAGGCCCACACATTTAGTAAATGGCAGGCTTATAAATCTCCCTATCTGACAATAAAGCCTGCTCTCTTGGGTTATGTGTCATGTGGCTACTCATGGCATTGATCCTTCTCAAAAGCCTCCAAAATCCAAAGTCACCCAAAATGTTGAGTATTGTGAAAATTTAAAAATTGAAATCCCTATGTCTTTTCCAGGAAACCATCTTGATAAAATCAAAGGTGTTCATGGCAACACAACATCAGAAGCTTTCAGTTAATTTTAATTTTTCCATGTAGATAGCATAAAGTGTCCTGATATATTAAAATACAAGGAGGGAAATGTAGTCAGGAAGGCAGATCTGTTCTTCAGGGTGTGCTTATGATGAGTTGCCAAGATAGTGTAGAGTTACAAAGGTAGTTGCTGGCAATAAGCATCCGAATATGCACGCAAGTAGCTTCTACAAATGATACATAAGGAACAGGGCTGCTGCACTGACATTTTGAGAGCTACAAGTATCCGCTGTGATATTTTGTGAGCTACAAGTATTCACAGTGACATTTTGTGAGCTACAAGTATCCCTTCCCTGCAGCGGGGCCAAGAACCTCGGCCTCTGCGCGTGCGTGGTGGGGTCAGGGTTTCAGTCCTCACTCCGCCGCTAGCAAGGGACCCTGAAAGGTGAACACCAGACAACCCTATGAATTAGCCATCGTTACCCACATGGCCTGGAGCCACCGTGCCTGCATTTGAGCTCCTCAGCTCCTTGTAGATGTGTGACTTTCTAAAGTTATCTAATTTCTTTCTGCTTTATTTTTCTCATCTGTGAAATAGGGAGAATATTAGTGTCAACTGCACAGAATTGTAAGAATCTAAAAGAGAAAATGCACTTAGGATGTTTAGAACCGACCTGGCACATATGAAGGATCTAGTAAGTATTCGCTAGAACTATTTTATTAATATTACTGAACAGCTTGTCTGGCTGTAGTAAGTAAGCCATATTTGAAGTGATCCCTGGTTCTGTGTATGAGTAGGGGGGCTAACAGCAGCAGGTACATGGTTCTATGAAGAGGTCAGAGAAAAGGAGGTATCCATTCACATTGAGATGTTTTGTTTATCTCGATGGCTTCTCAAAAATCCTAAGCCGTGATGCCTCATTTAAAATTGTGCTGTCATCCCCAGTGGTGTGAAGCATCGTTTATGAAGGTGGAAAACATGTTCAATCAAGAGTCATAATCTACAAGAGTGACTACAAAAGAAATGATAGCCTCATGCTTGCAATAAAGAAATTCTCACTAATCATGTACCAATATCTCCAGGCATTCAGTAAATGGACAGATAGAAACAAATGCAGTGGCATCGTATATGAGCTCAAAATAAGATGGCATTTTGAAATACATTTAATTCCCTTCCCACTTTGTTACATTTTTAAAACAAAAATCTCAAACTCCCCAAGTCAGATATTCCAAGACTAGTTTATATAATTTCAAAATATCAAACTCTAACAATGAGAAATCAATTTTTCATCAGATTGTCAACATTTTAAACAAATCATTATTATCCAGTGTTGGCAAGAGCATGGTAAATATACTGTGGATTCTTAGGAAGGCTCTTTGCAATATCCATCAAATTTAAAGTGAACATCTCCCTGAAGCCAGCAATTCTCTTCTCAGAATAAATCTTCAGAAGTACCCATGCAAAGATAATGTACACAGATATTCACTGCATCACTTTTTGTAATAGTAAAATACTGGAAAACCCAAAAGACCATTCTGGGACATACTGGTTGGCTACATAGAGTAGACACATTAAAAGAGGATCTTCATATATCAACAAACAAATATTTGAAAAATAGTAAATGAAACATCAATTTCAGAACATTGGGTATTGTGTGAGCCCATTTATCCAATTTTTTTAAATAATGAAAGAAAAATTTATTGGGTTATACATATACCTATAGGGACTGGATGGACACAAACCAAGTCATCAATGGTGGTTACATATACAGAGTGGAATGGGGTGGAGCAGGGTTCATTTTACATTTTACTAGAAATAAGTTGTTTTATTAGCAAGCATTATCTTTAGGATTTATAGGAATAAGAATTTTCAAAAGAGGTTGGCACTCAAAAATAATTATTATTTACATGATTAGTATTAAAGAAACCTTGACAATCCCCAAAATTAATTTGTGATGTCTCACATGCTTATATTTACAACTGCAGAATAAAATGCCTAGGAGATCTTAACAGACCTGCTTTAGTGAAAGGGTTGTGTACCACCATGAAGCATGAGGAAATTTCCACATCCCTAGGCCCACGAATAGGCTAAAGGTCAGGAGAAGACAAAAGGCTCTCAAGTTCTATTCCTCTTTGAAAAGTGCAAAATGAATAGTTTACCTCCACTCCACACCTCCCTCCACCTCATCCCAATCCCCCAATGGTACCAGGGAGGAGACAGAACCTACTCACTCACAGACTTCAAACACATGGATCAGGAGGCCTGACAGTGCCCAAAGACATGTAAACAGAGGGAGGTGTGATGAGAGGGTGAAGAGAGGAGGACTATTGCAGAGAAATGGTGAAAGCTAGAGAGGAATAATACTGTAAGATTACAAGAAAAATGAAAAAGCAAGAGAAAGTAATAGGGGAAATGTTGCTATGCTGTTGTTTAGTCTTCAGGTCACCCCATTACATTTTGCACTTCTGCATTCTTCTGCCCTGGTCCTCAAATGAAAATTTGGGTAAGATTGTTTTGCATGTTGGAGAAGAATGCTTTGCCTCTGGTTTGAGCAAGATGTATGAAGCACACATTATATGCAATTCTGAGATCTGGTCACGTGTTGACCTACTCCCGTTAGTCATAGTATGATTCTTGCTTAGCTGGCACACTGTATAGCTAAAGCTTCCCATAGGACATTTTCTTCACAAAGGACCTAAGATATGGTTTCAATAGTATCTATATATTTATAACATATGCAATTATATACTATTATTATATATAGCATATCTATGATTTTATGTCATATATATATATCTTTATCTATCTATATATATATATGTATCTGCCAACTAATCCAAATCTTTTCCCAGTCGCATCGCCGGAAGATGCCTACCCGCGAAATGCCTCTAAGATAAAGCATGGAAGATGAAACTTGAGCAAAGGCCATGAGGGTGATGCTCTGAGAACAAGCACCTCTCCACAAATCTCCACATCTCACAGACATCCACATGCCCTAGCTTTGCTCTAGGCCACAAAATAACTCCACCAGAGACTTCAGAGACTTGGCGATCACGTGAGCCGCAGCAAACGCCAAAGCTTTCTCTGCCCGCAAACAAATCCAACTTTTATTTTTGTTTTCCTGGCTGAACCGCTTGCACATCTCCCGCTGCCGCCCCTCCAGCCCTTGCCTCTTCGCTCCACTGCAGGGTGTGGGAGGCCTCAGGGTATCCGCTTTCAACCCTGCCTGGCGCAGGGGTCCTAAAGGCTCAGCCCCTCCTAGGCTGGCGCCCCTCCTTCAGCCGCCAGAAGGGAACGGAGATTCCTCTGCCCCAGCCCCCACGGGGAGCCGCGGACTCCGGACTGGACTCCTGGCTCAGCCCCGGGCACCGCGACGCGCGCGGAGAAACTTACCTGCGTGGAGCCGCTCCGGGAGCTCCCGCGTCGCAGTCAGCTGCGCAGCAGCGGCCGCATCTCCCAGCAGCAGGTTCCCCCCACCCACCCCAGCCAGCGGTGTCCAGCGCTGCACTTTTCCGAGCCTGGGAAGTTTGTTAAAAGCGAGGAGATGGGAGGTGGGGGTGGGGCGGGGGTGATCTGGGAGACAAGGCTTAAGAATTTTGTTGTCGTTTGCGTTTGTTTTTGTTTTTGTTTTCGATCTCTAGCAAAGACTTTATACCATATGCCGGGGAGAATATTAGCTTTGCTCAATGGCGACAGGACATCGGCCTGACTCTCACAGTCCGATCGATTTACTAAACAAACTGGAACGTGGGTGGGGATGTTAAACAGTAACCAGCAGCCTCAATGAAAACTGAAAGCAGCGAGGCCGCCACCGCCTCGACGCGCTCTTTTCACCTTTCCCAAGGCCCCAGGGCGACCAGCGGGCGGGCCAGCGAGTCCCAGTCCCCAACCTCTCTTTAAGGCAGCTGCTCTCCAGGTGCTCCCCAAGCCACATGCCGAAATGTTCACGATCAAAGCGACTTGACCATTTGGAGCCGTGTTTCTCTCTCTCCCACCTCCTGCACCCGGAGAAGCCCCGCGACGTTCAGCTCCTGCGGTCTAAGGACAAGCCTCGGTCCCAGGTGTACCTTCCTGGTCCCCCGCCCTGGGTCACGCCTAGTCTAGGGTGGTTGTCAGCCCTGGGAAGTGCGTTTGGCCAAAAGCTGGGCCCACGCTTCTCTTCCACGGCTGACGCTCACACCCCCACGATTGGCAGTGGCGGAAAAAGCTGGCTGACCACAGAATGGGAATTTAATGCCCAATTATGTCCAGAAAGGGGGCGGAAATATTACAGGGACTTAAATGGGCCCCTAAGGACTGCATTGAGGCCACACTGCTAGTAGAAGCCTCAAACCTTTCATTGTACTGCACCTTGGGCCGCAGGGGTTAAACTCTGCTCAAATGCTTTTGACCACCTTGCTCCGCAAGAGTTTTAGGAAGAGGAGCGGCGGTTGGTTTTCCATATCCCGGCCATCCCTGGCACCTGTGGCTTCAGTCATTAACTACCTCATTACATGTGTGTCTGATGGAAAGCTTTCCCTTTCTCCTAGCCATAGCCAAAGCGCCTCCAAAGACTTGGACTCCTAGAAACGACGCTCAGACCCAGCAGAGAAGCGCTGGTCATCTTGATCACGCATTTTTTAAACCAGCAGCATAGCCAGGAGCTGTGGCTGCTAAAAGCATCTCAACAATTTAACTTCGTGGTTTCAGGAATGAATGACTTCAGGTCAAACAAGTAATTATCCTCCTGAGATAAATAGTTACTTAATCCATAAGGTTTTGCTTTTCCGACCAAGGGATTGGCTGTTATTTTAAGACTGCAATAACAATGCCATGAAGATCAAAGAGCTAGGTATTTTTTCTTTTTCTTTTTAGATCGGTTTTACTAAACTTTCTCAATTTCCTCCTTCTGAATCTCTTGCTGAAAGGCTCCTTTAAAAACAAGTACTTAGCTGTTTTAGAAATTAGAACAAAGGGGAGAGATCATATACTCTTTTCTTTAAATCTTCCTTCTTGAGCAAAACACATTCTTTGGGTCCTCGTTGCCCACGCGGTCTGCAAACCATGTCGCAAGCGCGACCTCTGTCCATGTCGCCCACCGGAAATTGTCCAGAGACGTTTAAGGCAGAAGAGTAACAGTTAACGAGTTACATATATTATGCCAATCATTCATGGGTGTGCTATTTAAAGATCCCTGTGAATATTCTTTAAATATATATATATATATATATATATATTTCTAGTTACTTGGATAATGAAGGTTATCTTTTGTCAAAATGTAAATGTATAGTTTCTATAAAATACTGAAAATCTGAAGACAGAAATGCTCCATCCCCATTCACAGAAGCTTTAATGACACCTGACATCTGTTGTTCCCAGCAGAGAAATCATATTTTAATTCAATAGTCTAAGTCTATTTCACTAACAGTCCGCGATGTCAGTGAGTTACGTTTCGGATTATCAATTCATCATCAATGATGTTGTTGTCGTTGATCTAACTACCAGAAAGTAAAAGTCACATGTTCGGTGTTCGAAGTTATTTTGACACTAAATGCAGATCTTTTGCCAGACAATTTTATTAACAAGAGAGTTTTGACTAATGATGAGAGAGAAATGGCCGTGCATTCAAGGAGGTGCAAACTGTTCAATCGTAGTTATTACCTAAAGGGGAGGATTGCACTTGATCAATTTAGAAAAATCTTTGAGAAGAGTTTAGGTTACAGGGCTAACTCTCTAGCGTCCTCAGCAAGAAGGGAGTGATTTGGAATGGCTTAAAAACCGGAGCGATGTTAACTGAAAAGGAAGAACAAGGGATCTGCTCTGCTCCGGCTTGGCAGTTTTTACTAGATACGGCCAATGCCAACCTACCAACAGCATCGCTTATGTTGTTCCTGAAACTAATTTATTACCATTCTCCATGGCATGGGTTTAAGCTGCTGAAGATGAAAACTGTGCTATAGGGAGATTTATCCCCTGATGCACGGGGGTGGGGTGAGGTGGGCGACAGTGGGAAAGAAAGAGATCAGGATGATTGTCCAGGGAAAGGTTCTCAGGAGACACAACGTTTTATTTCACTAGTTAGTGATTAAGGGGAGTATTATATACATATGCATATTTACATCTCTTGTGTTCTTTTGATCTAAAACTAAACGAATATAATATGGCGTCAAAAAAACCTTTACTTCACTTTTCTATTAAATATTTCCTTTACCCTGTGCTTTTCCCTAGCCGCGTTGGTAATCTTTTTTACACCATTTAAAATTCTTCCCAACGCCACCCAGATCGTCTTGATAAGAACACAGGGTTCTCTCCAAATCGATTTTGATATTATTAATTAAAAGCAGTGGCCTAGGCGGGGAGCTCAGGTCTTGGGCAGGGCGCGGCAGGTGCGCGGAGCCTCCAGGGAAAAAGTCTTGATTTAAGCATTCAGAGACTTTATTATCAAGGGCGACCCCGCGCCCTTCGCCACCACAAACGCGGAAGGGAAGCGTTCCCTTCCTATAGAGGTGCTGCCGGGGCCTCTGTCACCTCTGCTGACCTGGTTCCGAACGGCCTCCTCCGAGATCGCCGTCGCACCCACACGCGGGTGGGCCACAGCCCGGCGCGGGCGCAATTTTCTAGGGATTACCGCCCACCCTCACGCGCGTTTACTCGCAAAAGGAAAAAAAGAGAGAGCGAGAGACCCATTCATACAGTTCGCCACCTCCCCGTTCTTTCGGGATTTGGGCAAAGCTCAGTAATCATTTCAAAGTCGCTCAAAGGTCCACGGACGGGAACAAGCCGCCGGGACTTGGGAGAAATTAGCCAAGGTGGAGCAGCGCTAAACGCGTCTCCCAACGCCTCCATGGGGTTGTGTTTTGACCCTGGGAACCAAACGGATGAAGCAGCTTCCACCAGAATTTCAAAAAGTCCCTGGAGGCCACTGAACGTTTTACGCATCAGAAAGGGAGGGCCGGAATTCCGGTCACTAGGGCTGGGGGCGGGGAGGGGGCTGGACCTGTAGTGGGAGGTTGATGGAAGTTTGGGCGGCGGCGTGGAGCGGGTATGGCCTTAAGCCATCCTGTCCTCTGCTGATGGGCCGCAGACCTTTTCTCCTGTTGCGGCTCACTACCTCCTTGCCCCCGCCTCCTTCAGGAAAAGCGCAGTCCTTTTGCTCCCGAGCGCTACCCAAAGCGAGGGCACAGATTGCCAGATGTATGAAGCAGCCCGCCCGCGCCCCGAAGGGAGACACGGGGCCATTTCGCCTCCTCCGACGGGGCGCAGCTGCCTCCAGCGACGTCTGGCAGCCTAGTCTGGAGTACCAGCGGATTGTGATTCGGTTCTGGCGGCTTTGGTATATAATTCACGCGTTGTTATTCGATTTGTCGGACTTTCCACAGAGCACCCACATTTTAACGTCTCTAAGTTAACGTAGTAAAACAAAACCAGTAGAAGAACAAGCGGACTGTACATGGGCAGAGGCCTTAGTGCCCTCCCACCCCCTCCGCTGTGTAGATGCTGAAAAGTAGCATCTAGACACTTTTCTAGCCCTTTCTGGGTGTGAGATGCTTAAAAACGCGTGTGAATAGCTGCAGGGGTGGCCTCTAGGACTGGGGATCCCGTTTGGCCCCACATTTGCCCAGATAAAAATTAGTCTTTATATTGTTCTCAAGTCACACATCAGCAGCACCCAGTGTAAGCCCATTTAAGGCCACAGAAATGCTCTTGTACTTGTTAATAAAAATCTAAAGCCAAGACTTCAGGTTGAGCTTCTAATTTGAAACTGCTCTGCCTTGTTATGCATCTGAGACACTGAAAATCCAACATTTAACAACGCTCAGTGTCAACGTGTGGTTATTGTGCCTGAAGAGTGAACTGGATTTCTTCCCTTCCCCCACCCCGTCTCTTTGTTGATTTCCTGCTGAAATATTGATTGCCAAGGTCTGCACAAGATTTGCAAACTTTTACAGTCATTTATGGCACTTGCAATAAAAAGAGGTGATATGAGCATGGTAGTTCAAGGTGTAATGCAAGGATGTATTCGGTGCCCTTGGCAACTATCTGTGGGACCTGTTTGTCTTTGCAGAACACACCCTTCTCTGCAATGAACCCCTCTGCAGCTAAGATTGGCCCTTTACATTGTCAGGGCCTTGGCCCCTCGATGGAAATGAACACACGGTTCAAAGCAGAAAATTCGGTTATTTCAATCTCATTTTAAGCCAGAAAAATTAAATTCTAGCCAAAAGTCTTCTTTGGGAAAGAGGAGCCTCTTTTAAATTTCCCTACTTCCCTACTGTCTCTTATCAAAATGAAAAAAATAAATCGATTGCTAATTTACAATGTAATCTCTAACTTCCCCTTGCCTAACAGGGAGCCACAGGACCTCAGCTATGGGAAGACAAAAGGATAGAGATTATTACAGAGACTACATACCATTTTGGTGCCTAAAGGAGAAAGAAATTAAAAAACAAAACATACACATAAACAAACAAACAAAAAGAACTTGAATGTTTCACGTGAAAATACGTGCTAGTTAAGGACGGATTTGTTGTTGGGTTTTGGTTTTACAAATTTTTCAATAAAGAAAATACAGAGGAGAGCTGTTTTACTCTGTAACTGTAGATAGAATTTTAAAGCCTTATTAGAAACCCTATACCCTCTTACCAGTTTTACCAGTCTTTCTTTTTTAAGGCTTTGTGTAGGAATTGGGGGTGGGATGAAGGGAGGAAGAAAGAGACTAATTCCTAAAATTTCCTACTTTGAACCAAATCGGTTTTCTCATCTAGTGCTGCAAATAAGAATAGGTGACACATAGCTTCTGAAGAGTATTCAGAAACCCGTATCTGCCATCTAGTGGGCGTAAGAGAAAACACTAGCTATCTTCAAAAGACTTGCTGTTTTCTTATTAACCAACTAAAACAAGTCTAGGAAATGAAAGGAAAATGTAACTTTCAAGCAAAAGGAAAGGACATAAACAACTGCATTAGGGAGCTTTATAACATAGTCATGTAACTGCGCTCCATTTACTTTTGTGCTCAGTAATCATTGCAATTGGTTCAGATAATCCACTTATTATACATATTTTTTGTTTTTCTTTTGTATATTCTCTTCATATAGATTTTATGCTTTGTCTTTTTTTTTTTGGATTAAATTCATTATCAGCTTTGGATCCAATTGATACTCAAATTAAAAAACAACAACACACCAACAACTCAAAAGGAAGCCATAGATCTATATTTTCTTCCTGTTTCACCTCTTAAAATATTCACACAAAACCATACCCCAATTTTGAAAAGAAAAAAAAAAAAAAGTCTTGGAGTTGATTACATTTACACGCTTGCTTTTGAGGCCTTGTTATAAGTATGATACTCCTTCCAAAACTATCTTCACCAAATAACAAAAACAGATAGGTTAAAGCCTTAAAAAACCTGAGGTTCCCATTATAAAGTATTTAGCATATGTATGTTTGCTGAATGAAATAGCCATAAAAATCACCATGATCATATTTCAATGATAGCCGATTTTTTTTTTTTTTTTTTTTTGAGTGCTTACAATATGCCAGGCACTGTTTTCTGGGCTTTTAATCAATCAGCATTTTGAACACTTACAACAACCCTAGAAGACTGGTGCTATTAACCCATTTTACAGGTGAGGGAAGTGAGGAACAGAATCATGAAGCTTGTAAGTGTAGATATGGCAAGGCTCTTATCTGCCATGCCATATTCCTCCTATAGAGGAAAGAGACAAAAGGGAACCACTGTAATTCATGTTGATAGGATAAAAAAGATACAAAATATGTGCAAAAGAAATATTTGCTTGAAGGTACATGGTCTGCAAAGTATCAGGCAACCCAATGAAAAGATAAATTTTCAGTTAATTATTGTAATCATTATAAAAATCAAGTTCTAGGAAATGTATGTTGTAATTAGTAAATAATATATTCAGTTATATTATAAATTTATATTATAAAGATACCATGCAAATCTTTACCATAAATTTGTCCTACAGTTTAGACCCACTTGTTCTTCAACTTTAAGTAATGAAGTCAGCAATGCTAAGCCAAACATTCCTTGAGAAGCCCTCCAACATACTGCCAAAAATTTATCTCTGAATTTAACTGGCCCTGTCAGCTCAATTATCTTCTCTTCTTGTCTCATTCTAATTTCAAATTTCATTTCCTAAACAAAATGTATGTGCATTCTGAACATATTTATTCCATTCTCTAATTACACAAAATATTCTCCTCTTTTCAGGACAGTTACTTCATAAATATGAGCTAGTTAAAGAGTCAAGAACCTTAAATCAGCACAATCAAATGTATTCAAATTCCCTCCCATAACGCTGTATCACGGGAACAAGGTTTCTCTTCTCTAAGTATACTGATAATTTTAGAAGCTGTAGGTGAATGATCAGTTTTTGACACAGGTGATTGCTTGTTTGTTTTTTAAATCCGTAATGTTTGAAGTAATTATTAGTAGCACTGTGTTATGTAGGTGTTAATTTAAGAGTAGGGAATGCTTTCAAAAGCTGACAGCCCCTGGCTCAGGATTCCTGCCATGGTGTAATATTAACAAGTGAAGCCACCAAGTGCTGCTTTTCTGATCTCTTACATGCCTCCAGTCAAGATCAGACATCAGATAAAAGCCGAGGCTCCAGCAGCCAGGCCCTTTGTGTCTCCCTTATATCCATGCAGGTCTAAGTGTACCTTCTCCCTTCTCAGGAAGAGGAGATTGAAGTCCCGTGTAAGGTTAATTCCTGCACCTGTGTACTTGATCCCATTCATTCCTGCCTAGCTTGTCCTTGTTCTATCAATGATTCCTTTTTCTTAAATCTCCAAACTCTCCCTGTCCAATGGCTCTTCCCCCTCAGGCTATAAATATGTTCACGTCTTGCCCAACAAACAAAAAATGTATTCTCGCTACTCTGTCCCCTTGTGGTTTTGCCCTATTTTTTATTCTTTGCAGGCAAGATTCATTAGCCAAGGAGACTTGCAGTGTTCTTATCACCTTCCATTCACTCCCCACCCACTCTTCTCCAGCTTTACTGGGTTCTGCCCCACACACTGCTCTCCTAAAGGGCCTTCATGGGCTCCCTAGTGGTAAATCCAATGGACATGTTCAGTCCTTACATTATAAAGCTCAAAGGAGTCTATATCTAAACCTCTTGACATTCTTTTGTCTGTGTTTAGTGCCACTCTTCTCTGATCATCCTATAATCACTGGTATTTCCTAAGCTTCTTCACTTAGACTTTTTCTTCTTCATCTATATATTCTTCCTGGGCAATCCCATGTAATCTCACAGTTTTACCTACCACAAAATCAGCTTTTGATTCCTTAAATTATATTCAAATTCAGATCTTTCT
Source organism: Cabassous unicinctus (assembly GCA_029593785.1). Lineage (NCBI taxonomy): Eukaryota > Metazoa > Chordata > Mammalia > Cingulata > Chlamyphoridae > Cabassous > Cabassous unicinctus. The sequence goes on from JAQZBX010004005.1 coordinate 24,578, forward strand.
CTTAGCTCTCAGTACTTTAGAAGTAAGTTTTGGTGTTCCAACCACCAAAACTTTGGAATTTTGTTAAGTATTTTTGTTAATAAGTATTAGGAAATTGGATTTTGCTGTATAACAAGCCACCTCAGGACTTAGTTGTTTAAAACAACAATATTTTTATCTCACAATTCTTTGGGGTGGTAAGACAGCTTTGAGACAGCACCGTTGAGGCTGGATGATCTAGAATGGCCTCACACGAATGTCTAGGACCTTGGCTAGGATGGCTGGGCCCTCTCTTTCCACGTGACTTCTCATTCTCCGGGTGGTAAGGGCTTCTTCCCATGGTCATCTCAATATTCCCAGAAAAAAGAGAAGGTGAGCCCCAATGCATGGGCACTTTTTAAGCATCTGCTTATATTGTGTTGATGAATGTCCTATTAGCCAAAGCAAGTGTCAAGACAAGGCCTAGATTCAGGGGGTTGAGAGAAAGAGCCCTCTTCCTAATGAAAGGATGGCAAAGTCACAATGCTTATAAGATAGGAGAAATTTGTGGCCACTTTTTCTAGTCAACTGCAGTAAGAAAGTAGGGGAGAATAGGTATTTAGGTGAGCAATAGCAGCCACTGCCTCATCTCTCACATTTCAACCCTACTTACTCTGTTGCTGTTAATAATACTTAAAAAGATCTGCAAATTCTATGCATCCCCTTAACTCTCCAATTCTCTGCCTCTAGTTCTCAATTAACTCCACATCAAGGAGTTTGTTAAATGTTCTTGGATGAGCCACTTTGAAAATCTGGTCCAAGTCATGCGCTCGCTTTCAGAACTTTGCACAACACACGGAATTTTTTCAGAGTGCAACCCTGGGCCCTTTAATGGGTTCATGCATCCCAGGTGACAAATTCCTAAGAGCTTTCAAAAACATGAATTTACTCACATAGTCCTCTTTTTAAAAACTTCTAATAGATTATCACCAGCTTTAAACTGCTTACCATGGTCTGCCAGGGTTTACCAGATCTGACCTTGTAGTTCCTTGTTGTCATTGATTGCCACGGTCACTCATGGCTTCTTTCTCCTGGAGCCTTTGGTCTCTCACCCCCCTCCACGTCCTTAGACATGCTATCCCCTCTGTCTGGAATACCTCCTCCCCTTTCTCATCTGCCTGGTGAACTTTTACTTGTTTTTTTGGACATTGCTCTCTCTGTGAATAATGAATCCTTCCCTGTAGTCCTCACACCAACTCCCTCCAACAGAGTTTGCCGGTTTTTCCCTCTTTGCTACCTCTATTTTCTTAAATGTACTGTGCTTGTCTTATTTCTTCATCAATTGTGAATATGAATTAATAAATAAGGTTTTCATTCTCAAAACATTTTATCCCTCCATGATGAGGCAAAATATATTTGGGAGTTCTATTTAATTTTTTTTTTTTTTTTAATGGTACCAGGGCCAGGGAATGAGCCCAGGAACCTCATATGTGGGAAGCAGGCGCTCACACTGGCACTCACATTGGCACTCACCTTGGCTCCCCTGAATTGGTTTTTTGAATTTGCTTCATTTTGTTTTGCTTGTTGATTGTTTTTAGGAGGCACTGGGAACCCAACTCAGGACCTCTGCCATATTGGAAGCAGGTGCTCAACTGCTTGAGCCATATCCGACTCCCTACATTTTCTGTAAAAGGATTTGAAGGTAGCTGGAGCTTCCATAGCCTTACCTCTTCATGAAGTACCTCATGCTCTCAATCTATTTCCTCACCTTTTTTCATTTACAATAGCAGTTGACTGAATATAAGGAATATATTTATAATTCCTAATAGTTTCATACTTTATTTCTCCAAAGAACATCTGCATTTTAACTGGGCAGGGGAAAGATTTTAAAGCAAAGAATTAAACCTTAAATGGTGGAATTTCAGGCATCACCAAGAGTCTTGGAGAGGGACAGTGGGCTTTCTTTCCCCTGTGTCCTTTAAATTGTACCACATCTCTGGATGACTCTTTCTTCTATACCCATAGCTATCAATCTTCCTATTTATATATTGCCAAAATGGTAGCTTATAAAAATTAAGGAAGCAGTGAATATTTGTGGGGCTGTTTTTCAAGTATTGCAGATGTATTTGTGGTCCTCTAACAATAGTGCCACTGCTACTACTATTATCCTACTACCGCTCCCAATAGTAATAACTATCAATTAAAAAGGTTTATATGCCACAACATATAATCCCCACAACATCCCTATGAGGTAGTTTCACAGATGCAAAAATAGAGGCACCAAGAGGTTAAGTGACAGGCACACAGAAATGTAAGTCCAAGTTCAAGGTCGCATCAGGCCAGCCTTTTGTACAAAGTCCGTAGTATTCTGTTGGAGGCTTGCTGCAGTCGGTGGGGTTCCTCGACTTATAGCTCTGACTGTCACATGGAACTCTACCTCATTCTCTGGCTTCTCCTGACTGGCTGCACTGAAATTTCCTCCAGTCACTTGGATTAAAGCCCACCCTGATTCAATTTGGCCTTGTCTAAACAGGATCTTCGAAGATCCTTTTTACAAATGAATCCATACCTTAACTAAGAGTAACATCTTCAAAGGTCCTATTCACAAATGGGTTCATCTCAGGAACACAGATTATGGCTTGAACATGTCTTTATGGGGGACATGATTCAATCCCCAACACATCACCAGAAAGCCTTCACCGTGGAAGAGGCACTGAACAACCACATAAGACTCAGCTGAGTGACAATAGTCCAACCTTTTCAGTGGCCAACCCACAACTGCCATGATGTACACATAAATGGAGTGGCCATGGTGGAAGAAATAGAGGCTATGTATGGAACCAACAACAAAGACTCTCCCTTACCATGGCCAGTCTAACTACTGCTGTTTCTGAACGTTCAACTTGTGAGCAACAGGGACCAACACTAAGCACTCTTTCCCCAAAACACCAACCAGCCACTTGGTGACAAGTTGACTACACTAGGCCCCTTCTCTTCTGGGAAAGCCAGTGTTTCTTCCTTAGAGGGACAGATAAATATCGTGGGAATAGTTTTTTGTTTCCTGCCAGCAGACCCTCAGTGTGATCCATAGGCATAGTATCTGACTAGGATACAAATGTCACCCAGCAAATGTCACACAGCATAGTATCTGACTAGGAGACCCACTTCACAACAAAGGAGGTATGGGAGTGAGCCCCTGACTATGGGAGCTACTCATCATATCACATACCTCATGTCCCAGAGGCAGCCATCCTCATAGACATCTGGATCAGCCTTCCAAAGGTGTAACTGAAACACCATCTTGGAGAAAAAATCTGGACAGACAGGGTTCCATTCTTCAAGATGCATGCATTTATTAAATCCAATACCTGTATATGATACTGTGTCCACAGGAGGAAGGATACATGGGTCCAAGAATCAAGGTCAAAGCAGGAGTGACATCTATTACAATCACTCACAATGACCCACTGGGAAATACTCTGATTCCTGTTTCCACAACTCTGAGTTCTGCAGGGTTGGAAGATCTTGTTCCCAAAGAGACACACTCTTGCAGGGGACACAGCAAGGTTCCCACTGAACTACGAGTTATGGCTCCCATCAGGGCACTTTGGATTCCTGGTGACCAGGGACCAGGAGACAAGAAGAGGAGTCTCTAAACTGAACAATTCCTGATCAGCGGGAGGAAGTAGAGCTGCTTTTACACTAAGTAGTCAGGAAGGAATACATGTGCAACCCAGCTATCCCCTGGCACTTCCTCCTACTCTCTCGACTTATTGTAACTCTCAACAGACATAGGTAGCAATTCTGTATTAAGAAGGATATGAATATCAAGCGTTCATGCTCCTAAAGAATTAAGGTTAGGTCACACCAACAGGAAAGCCACCAAGACTTCCCAGGTAATAAAGAGCAGAGGGTGCAGGAAATTTTGAATGAATGGTAGAGGTGGGAATGGATTGGTATCAGTTCTGGTCCAAGATCAAATGCAACAGCAAGGGTTCTAAGTTCCTCTCACTAACCTTGCTCTTCTGAGGTTCCACTTGGGAAAAGGGCCTCCAGGAAACTTGGGGGGAGCTGTTCCCTGAATCTGTGTGGAGAAGTAGACTTGCATACCACAATGGGTAGATTGTAGGGGTCATGAGCATGTCCATCCCAGACCTCCAGCTACAAGGAGCTTAAATGACCAAGAGCCCAGCTGCTGCACTTTGATATTCATTACTTTGTTTGCCTTGACAGCATGCTTTCCACGGGCTTCTCCCCTTCAATGACTAAGTGCTCCCGAGGTCCTAAAGAAGGCTGGTTTCTAGGAGATATGGTACTACTCTGACAGACAACTTTGACTCGAGAACCAATGGCAGCCTTGTCAAACCTTCCTTTGATTGCATGGCTATCAGGGATACTTCTATCCTACGTTCCTTCCCTCCCTCTCTTTCTCCTTCACTCAGGGTCAGTCTTGGATCGTGCTCTGACAGCGCTCCCTGTCTTCTCTGGCTGTTTCTCCATTTTCTCTCCTAGGTACTTCCCCTAATAAAATTATTGCATGTTTAATTCGATCTTTGCATCTGCTTCTTGAAAGACCTTTATGAACACTATTCTCAGGGTAGAAGGTCCTTGCAGAGTCTGATAGGCAGGATTTCAAAATTGCTATAAACCAGGGACTGCCGTGTGACCCCTAGTCTTTCCCTTTCTAGATGGGAGCATTTATGAGGATGAATTGTCCCTTTCTATTGTTTATTGGGGTGAGGGTAAAGTCTTTCTTGCTCACAGGTGTCTGGTTCTGGAAGAGGTATATCCGGACCTGTTGTAGAAACTACCATATGTCTCCCCGATTGTTAAATACTATAATGCAAGAGTGTGGACTTTGAGCTCAATGCCATGTTGAATGGGACTTTTAGATTATTTCCCTTGGTTAGGAGGTAAGAACGAAGACAGAATACTTTGGGACAATGCAGAGTTGTAATGGTCAGCACTCAATTGCACAGAACAGAATCTACTCTAGTGTTTAAGCAGTAATTGGTTTAGTAGTTGGTATTAAATTGCTTACAAAAATGTTTGAAGGGTGAAGAAACAAATTTTAGGGACTGTGTCTGTCCTGGCATTACTGCTCTCCAGTATCTACTATACAGGTGCCTTTTACTTAACACATATTTGTTGATTGAATAAGGCCAAAGAATTTAAGGACTTTTATTCTAGTTTTGTTCTATTTCTCATCACTCTTCACTCTTCATCACCCTTCCCATTGTCAGCAAATGTGGGTAGGGTAGAGTTGGGAGTATACTTGAAAACTGCTTACCATTAAATTATTTTGACAGAAAATTTGCTCTTATATTCACTCTACATCTGTGTGGGTGATGGGTAAGCTGTGGACTCTGCTTAGTGTTCAGAGTGTAAACTTTCTCAGATGTGCACAAGAGGTGAATTTAGAGATGCAATGGATGGGTTTATAGAAGTGACCAATTCCTTCCTCTTATTGAAGCCATCCTTCAGAGGTTTATCCAAAATATCTGGTTTTACAACTTTTTGTGTTTTCATTAAACTATAGAATTAAAATGAGTCCATTTTATTGTATATCAATTATACCTCAATAAAGTTGATTCAAAAGTTTAAAAAAGCTGTTTTTTTTTTTGCTTTTCCAAAGAGTTGTGAAAATGTAAACATAAAACACTTAATATGATCCTGAAAATTAAGTGGAAGTGAAGATCTAACCAAACACTAGAAAAAGAGATTTGTTTTTGTCTAACACCCTTTTTTAAAAAATATTTTTTTCTGTTATGGAAACAGGAGTCCATGTAGCCTAATCTATTGCTTTTCTTCTGTACTTAAATACCACATCATATTTCACTACAAGAAAACAAAGTCAAAACAGAACTTATGTTCAGGAGTAAAATAACATTTTTGTAGCTAAACATTAGATTTATTTATTTCTTAATCTAGTAGTCAGGTATTTGAAGCTTGAATAATTAAAGGGGGAAAATGAAAAGAAAGATCATTAAGCTATTAGGTCCATTTTTAAGCAACATAAGAATAAATATGGTAAAGCATATATTTTTACAATCTTTTTTATTTATTTGAGTAAACCTGCTCATGAAAATGTTGCACACTACAAAGCACTGCTCTCATGTTACATTATATCATGCAGTAGTATTCTGTACACACAATGTGAGCTCTCTCTCATTCTCTGTTAACATCAGTAGAGCATAAATTGGTAATTGTGTGGTAACTATGCAATTAACTCATGTCACCACAGTACCTTTTCATTAGCGTCACCAGGAGTGGTATTACCCTCTCAGTGACCTCAGAAAAAGTGATAACATCCTTAGCTGTTAAAGTGAAAAAAAAAATTAAGTGAATTTAGTGTTGTGAAGGGTGATGGAGTGACAGCCTTGGAGACTGAAGCCCTTTTTAGCTCTCACACGGCGCAAATAGAGAAAATGCAAACCTCTCTAAGCAGCCTCATTAGTGCATCTCACCTCTCTTCTCGAAGAACAGATTTCTTACTTTTTTCTTTACTTGCTAAAAAGACTTGTAAAGTTACCTCTTGTGTTTGCAATTTTCACCATGAAGGTTAATGGCTATGAGAGCCCTCCCAGTGTCACCAAGTCATTTTCCTACTTCTAGACAGTACCGATGTTAATGAACCCACGTGTTTTGTATGTTCTTAAAGCTCGACTTTGGAAAATTTTATCGTCAGTACTCATTTATTAAGCGTCAACTTGGGGTATAACCAAAAACTATTAAACATTAAATTACTTTTAGAGAAAATTCATTCTTATATTCAAACTTGATCAGGTTTTTGCACATTAGGTTCATGACCTTGCTGAAAATAAAATTAAAAATAGATTATATATTCAATGGTGTAGACGTTCTTGAACTTTAGGACATTGGAGAAGAAAACTTTTAAGCTGGAATGGGTGTGTATCAGTGATTAAAAGCACAGTTTGGGGATCATATACACTTGGGCTTGGAACCAGGTGCCATTATTTCCTAGATTTGTAACTTTGGCCATTTTGTTTTACTTAAGCTCTCTCAGCCTAAGTTTATTTTCTATAAATATGAGGCCCCTATTTTTACTGCCTTTGTTTGTTTGTTTGCTTTGGATGAGTGAGGGATATAGATAAGACTCAGTGTATGTTGGCTGTCTTCTCAATTAACATTTTGAGCAGGTAATATAAACCAAAGACTTTAAATGCATTATCTAATTTTATGTAAATATTAATTCTGCAAGATAGGTACTAGCATTCCCATTTTACTTATTAAAGAAGCTGAGAATTAGAGATGTTAAATGACTGTCCACAATTTTCCTGTTAATCACAAATAACCAAGACTTTAGATTCCAAGTCTAAATCTGCATGTCTCAAATCTGCCTCAATAGGAAATGGCTTGTGACCATCATTTTTCTTCAGGCAGAATTCTGTAGGAAAAATAATATTTAGAAGATATATTTTTTACATGAATATAATATAAGGGACTCACTTTAAACTTATGTCCCTACTCTTGCTCTACTTACCAGAGGAGTTCAGATCCACCTTCTATATTCATTCTTTCATTCATTCAATAAATAATTACTGAGCCCTATTTTGTGCTGGGAATTCTTCTAGGTACTGGGGATATAAGTGTTGGCAAAAAAAGAGACCTAATCCTTCTGCTTATGGAACTTTCAATCTATTGGCAGAGACTGGAGGCAGGTATTAGTAAAATAATCATAGTAATAAATGCATATGTTCAAATGCAGAAAGGGACTCTGAAGTTGACTATACCAATATACTGTTCAAGGAGAGCATATAAGAAAACTGAGGTATTATGGAGAACTTCCCTGAGGAAATATCATTTAAACTGTGATCTGAAAGAGAATCAGAGTTATCTAAGCACAGGGAAGAACATTTCAGACAGAAAGAAAGGACCAAGAGACAGGCATGTGCAAAAACTCTGTGGTAAGAGAGAGCACTGGTTGCAATGTGGAGAATAGAGAGGACAAGAATCTAGGTGGAAGATTAGTTACAAGCCTGTTTAGGCAATTAATGAGAGTAGGGTGGTGGCAGTGGAGATGGAAAGATGCATTCAAATTCAAGAACTATTTAGGATGCAAAATTGAAACATGTATTGGGAGATAAGGAGAGGGGAAATTATGGATGACTCCCAGGTTTTAACTTACAGAACAAGACAAAGAGTTACCCTCATGGGGCACCCTTAAGAAAAACAGGTTTGTGGTGAGAAGACCTGAAAATAATCAAGCTGAGTTTGTGATTTTCAAGAACAGATACTGAGTACACAATATCTTGTATGCACCTTTTTAGTAACTTGCACCCACTTTTGTTCCTTCTAATCCATTTCCCATAGTAAAGCCATAAACATCTTACAAAAAGTCAATTTGATTTTAGCACTTCTTCCCCTGCGTAAAACTCTTAAATGGCTTCTCAGTGCACTTAAGGTTAAAAGGAAAAAGGTTAACAGAATCTAAAAAGTCTGCCCTATCTGGCTGCTGCTTCTTCTGTGGGATTAGATTATCCCACTCTTCCCCTCGCTCATTTTACATCCTTTACATCGCCGTACTTTTAGTTTCTTGAAAGCATCATGCTTTACAGCCTACATGCCCAACAATTTAGCTCTATTTATCTTCTATCTGTCCTTCAGCTGTCAGTGCAAACTTCACTTCTTGTAGGAAGTCTTCTCTGCTATGTTCTCCTGGTCCTTGCAACTTCCTTTTATAGCACATCATTGTTAGTACAGTTGTAATTGTGAGACTGTTCTTGACAGCACCCCAGTAGACTGTGAGCTCTTTAAGGACCTTTCTCACCATCTTATTCCTAGGACCTGTCACAGTGTCAGGCACATGGTTACCACTCAACAGGAAGTAAATGAATGAAGGAAGGAAGGAATGAACATGTTAATAAAAGAGTTGTAAATAAAGTCTTAAAAGTAGGATGCTTGACAGGAAATGATGATGAGGAGAGGAAATTCCAAGAAAAAAAATTAGCATGAGCACAGGCTCAGAGATGTGCCAAGAGAATGGCAGGTAGTTCAAGGTAGCTTCAATTAGACGTAAATGGAGCTGCTTCGATGCACCTTTTGATGTCACTTTTAGGTCCTAATTGCTGATGCTGTCTTACCTCCTCCTCCATTCAGCTTTAAAAATCACTAGACTGAAGTGGTAGGATTACCTACTGTATCCACATGCCACACTCTTTTATTAGGTTATGAACCAGCATGGCCTTGGGTCATCAGTTATTTACAAATTCTCTAGGGATGTAGTTCTTTTATTTGGCTTGTTCTTTATTGCAGCCTCTTTCACCTCGTGTGTTTGGCAGACTTTTCTGCCACAGGAGAGGTGTAGGGTGACCATGCAATCTATGGTATATGCTAGGAAATTTTCAGAGTATAAAGGATACCTAAAAACAATTAAAATGATATATATTTTTGAAATTTGGACTTATAGATACAATTAATGATCAATAAAGAGCAAGACCAATAAAAGAACTGCATCCCTAAAGAATCAAATTTATCAACACATAACATAGTTATATTTAAAATTTTTCAGAAACAGTATTGTCAAAAATAAAAATAACATATTCACATATTTGAAGCAAAATTTTATATTGATAATCTGAACATTAAACACAGCATAAGCAGAATCAATATCAATATTCTTGGTACATATGCACATGCTTTTATCAATTTCTAAGTCATAATTCTCTTCAAACTCATGACACTGGCAATTTTTCTGAAGAATGTATTTTAAATCAGATCTTATTATTTTAAAAATTTATAAAATTGTCTATAATCTTCAATGGTGCATGTTGTGATTAATCTATTTTAAGTTGCTAACACCTTCAGTTAATATTTCCCTGTAGATTATAACATTCTAATTGAGAAAATACTCCATTTATTGAGAACACATATTACTTACTAGATACTGAGGTAGCTGGTAAACTCAGAGCAAATTTGGCTACATGAAAGCATATAAATCCTTATTGAAATATATAACTAATTCAAACCAAATATTTTCTCACATACTGTCTCTTTGCTTCCACTTAGGGTACATTTGTTTAACACGTATTTTTACAAGACAAACTCATCAGATAAGGTATCTATGATTTATTTGAATGTGTGCCTACTTTAGATACAGCAAAATCATAAGCATTTCATTCCCTTCTGGCACAAGGGAATAATTAATATACCCTAGATGCAACACCAAAAAAATTTTCCCACAGTTCGATATTAAAAATTGCAATTATAAAATCTTAAAATTAAATATTATACACTTTGAGTTCTGATGTATTTTGTTCAGTTCCCCCCTTGCTTTTGAAAAGATAATCTTCAGTGTTTTTCTGGAATTTTATATTTGGGTCGATAGAATATCACAGTTGTATTGGATGCTGTGGAAAACAGAGTAATAGGCTCCCCAAAGATACCCATGCTCTAATGTGGAATTTATGAATATATTACCTTATATGGCAAAAAGCACTTTGCCGATGTGATCAGTTAAGGACACCTTAAGGTGGGGAGATTATGCTAGATTACTTGGATAGGCCCCAACTAATCTCATGGGTCTTTAAAAGTGGAGACCTCTCCCAGCTGTGGTCAGGGAACGGGATGTGACAATGAAAACAGGGGAAAAGAGATACTATGCTGCTGGTTTGGTGTTGGAGGAAGAGGGAAAGTGGGCGTTTTCTAGAAGATGGAAAGGCAAGGAAAAGGTTTCTTCCCTAGAGCCTCCAGAAAGGAATGCAACCCTGCTGACTCCTTCATTTTAATTAAGTGAGGCCTGTGTTAGAATTCTCACCTACTGGACTATAAGATAATGAATTTGTGTTAAGATATTAAATTTGTGGTAATTTGTTAGAGCAGGAATAGAAAAGTAATTCAAACACAATTATGAATTATGTCTGCACCACAACTAATTCCAAGTATGTTTTTGTTTCATAGCTTTCCTAATATAGGAATTACATTGTTTTACTATGATGCTGAGTTTCATGAAATTTTAGTATTTTGAATTATCAATACAATAAATTACCTCCAACTTTGACCTACTTAATTGAATGCACCGTAGCATTCATAATAATGTCAAATGTTTCACCGCAGAAAAGATAAACTTACAGAGCTCCATACTGATTCCATAAGTTGGATGAAGAAATTATTAAGCCATTATTAAAATTAACCTACATAGTTATTATTTTTAATATTTGAGAGCTCTGATATAAAACTGGGATAATTTAACTGTTTATAAATTTTTCTTTGCTAATGGATTCAACATATCATTTCCCAATTGTGCAAGAAATCATTTAATTGAAATGGGTAACATTAATTTAGAAGAACAGTCATTTGATCTATTCGAAATTTCATACATCACATTTTCTGCGGCCACTAAAATTGAACTGCACCTTCAATTTTTGTTGTCAAGCACATTCTTTTTTTAAAAAAATAACCACTACTTTTTGGAGATAGATGTTGAGCCTTCTTCATCAGATTTATTTCTTCTGGTATTTATATGGTCAGTGATATCATTAGAGCCCCAAGGTGGATGGTAGAGATCTGCAAATATTTTGAAAAAGTTATGCACTTGTCATCAATCCTCTTAAGAAATAAATTTCAGTGCTAAATTTTCATGAAATGCACACTTCCATTTTGTTGTGTCTTTTTGTTGCCAAAAGTGTTTATCGCAAAATAGAGCAGCATTGTCAAATAATAAAATAAATAGCAGTCGATTTACATCTTGCAATAAATTATGAGGCTGACGTAACAAAAGCATTTAGACCACCCTCTATTAGTTTTATTTCTGGACTTCTCATCCTCTATTTCTCATTTCATGCATGCCTAACCTCAATTCCCATGTTGCTCACTGGTCCCACTAGTAGATGTCATATGAACAACTGGCTGGAGCATCAAGTGGCCAGCAGGGCCATCAGGTGTTACATATTCTCCCACTACCACCAAGAACAGAAAGAATTACCTGCCCCTTGCCTCATGTGTCCATATGTGTTTCATGCAAAATGAACACTTCCCTGGGCCTCTGCCCTAACAGTCTGTCCTTTGAACAAGTTTGTGTGCCTCTGTTCTCTTCAGGATGAATTTCTGGGGTGTTTTTGTCCTTTTCCGCCTCAAAAGTTAGTTTAGTCGTGAAAATGAACTAGGTGCCCCAATTCATCAATTCCCGTTTTTCTCATGAGGCATCCCCAGCCTTGATGGAAATAGACCTCTTGCTGCTCTATCTTGCCAATAATCCATATAGATCTGAGCATGTCTATTTGCACAATTTGAAAAGTTAGGCCCACTGCTCTGGGACTCCTGCCACCTGTTTTTCCTCAAATTCCTTGTGTTCCTAAATCATTTCCCAAAACAATAGAAACTCCCAAATTTTAGAAAAGTTTAGAGCCTGGAGTAACTGCCACATTTATCTGTTCTCTTGAAACAATTTTTCTTCAAGTTTATCAATATAAGTTTATCAATGCAAACCCAGCCCAATTGTACTGGACATATTTTTTCTATTCTCTAATTACACAAAATATTCTCCTCTTTTCGACAGTTACTGCAAAGAAGCTTTATCTTTATGTACTGAACTTAATGTCTATTTTGAGTCCCCAAACCTCTTTGTGGCAGAAACTTCATCTGCATTAATTCCGGGTAATCTTAGATAATTCATGACCCCTCCCAACTTTTCTTTACCTCATCAAAAGTCCTTACCTCATCAAAATTCTCATGACTCCATTAATTTGACAATTAGTGCCAATTAATTTGCAGCCAAGATGGTGTCCTTCTGTCCCTACTTGCTTCTCCTGAGATGTCCTGGTCACCCCTTGGTCCTGACTACAGGGCTTCTCTAGATTGGCCTCTCTGAGTAGCTCCTTCTACATCCTTCTCAGAGACACAGGGACCACTGGGCTCTGCTCTGTGCCACTCTGTGAGGCTACCTCAGGCCCATATGTCTAGACAAACTAGACATTTCCTTCTGTCCCTACTCCTGCCAGCTATGGGGAGTTCTGGTTTTTTCCATCATCATGACAATAATCAGATAAAGTCAGTCACTATCTCCCTCCCAAAGAACTCATGAGCAAAATTATGCAAAGGGGAATCGGCCACTATCAGTGGCCATTTTTGGGCCTCAAGAAGAATGATTATTCTACATCAGAAATCAGGCTAAACTCAACTATTATGAATTACAACAAAAGGAGCTACTACATATCTACATCTTTATATTAATAAACAAATCATGTCCGTTCTGGCCTTCAGGTTAAGACCAAGTTTGCTCTCTCACTATTGTCATTTTGTTTTGTGTTCTTGGTTCTCTATATTTGAAATAAAAAACATTATCTTTTTCTTACTTCACTGTATTTTTTTTCCAGGGCATTTTATAGACAGAAGAATTCTGTGACCTGAATTTGAAAGTATCATAGGGTGTAGAAGATGGAAATCCATGGTAGTTAGTAAGAAATGGACTTACTCAATATAATTATGCAATTATAGAAATTTACCAACTTTATTAGCAGGGCTGCAGAAGTAGGCTGAGGCGCTCATGAAAAAGAAAACCCATGTCCCACCTTTTCACTCAGTACGGGCAGACCCAGCTAAAATCTCTTTATAGGAAGGTTGTATTTGGGTCCCAAATGCTATACTGTACTACTGGATCCAATAATTTGGACTGGTTTCCCTGCCCTCCTAACTATGACGGACCTTGAGAATAAATTTAAATGAGAACATGGTCCTTACACAGACATATTCCCAGGGAACTATATAGATTATTTGTTCTATTTCAGGTAAGACAGACAAAATGTTTGGTCATATTTTGAAAGAATCCTTTTATTTCCTATTATGTATATCTTAGGAATAAAAATGCATATTTAGCAGACATTATGTTTTGTTCAATGTTTTTAAACTAACTTCAAAGCAGCAACAAGATACATCTTGCTGGAAGTTCCTAGCATTCCTTTCCATTTCATTCCATTCTGATTCTGTACTGTCAACTAACATTAGCTGAAGGACTGTGTGTTCAGAACTATGAGCAGTACTATATAGGTTTTTTAAAAATATAATAAATGTTATTTTTAAAGAGGTTTTAGATTACAGAAAAGTTACATGAAAGTATAAGGAATTCCCATGTACCACCCTCTTGCTCTCCCACATCTTCCCCTATTAATAATATCTTACAATTGTGCAGTACGTTTGTTATAATTGATGAATAAGTATTGAAGCAATGCTACTAAACAAGGTCTTAGTTTACAGTGTGGTTTACACTTAATTCCAGTGCCCTGTGTTCCACCTATTATTCCCTCCCTCTCCCCTCAGTACCTCTGGTATCCATTATCTTTATAACAATGTTACATGTTCTTCCATTACTACAATATTAATAATATTACTTTGTCCATGGTTGCATTCCCCTCTTGTTTGTTCATTCCTCAACCTTGAGTGATGAAGAGCATCTTTTCATGTGCTTTTTAGCCATTTGTATTTCCTCTTTGGAGGATTTATACTGTTTGGGGTATGCTATGCATTAGATGTTATGTCTAATGGTGAAAATGGTGTATTAAAATCTCCCACTATGATTGTAGAGGCATCTATTTCTCCCCTTAGTTTTGCCATTGTCTGTCTTCTGTATTTCGGGGCACCCTGGTTAGGTGCATAAATATTTATGATTACTCTTTCTTCTTGATAGACTACCCCTTTTATTAATATACAGTGTCCTCCAAACATTTTTTGGTTGTTGCTTGCATGTAAAATGGTTTTCCAACCTTTCACTTGCAACCTCCTTGTGTCCCTGGGTCTAAGGGTCTAAGGATATCCTTATGGATAGTATATAGGTGAGTATTATTTCCTTATGCATTCTGCCAATCTGTTTCTTTTGATTGGAGAATTTAATCCATTAACATTCAGTGTTTTTACTCTCAAGGCAGTTCATACATCAGCCATTTTTTCTTTAGGTTTATATATGTCATATTTTGTTTTTATTTCTCTTTTTATCCTTTTAGTTACTCTTATTAATAATCTTCCCTTCTGCACTCTCCTTGTTTTTTACTTTCAAGCTGCAAAACTCCCTTTAGTTTTTCTTGAAGGGCAGGACTCTTGTTGACAGATTCTTTCAATTTCTGTTTATCTGCGATTATTTTTAGCTCTTCCTCATTTTTTAATGCTATCTTTGCTGAATAAAGAATTCTTGGCTGGCAGATTTTTTTGTTTTAGTACTTGAACTATGTCACATCACTGCAGTCTCACTTCCATGGTTTCAGATGAGAAATCAGCACTTAATCTTGTTGAGCTTCCCTTATGTGTGATGGATCTCTTTTTTCTTGCTGCATTCAGAATTGTCTCTTTGTCTTGAGCATTTGACAATCTGATAAGCATGTGTCTTAGGATAGGCCTGTTAGGATTTATACTGTTTGGGGTATGCTATGCTTCCTGGACATGTACATCCATGTCCCTCATCAGAATTGGGAAATTTGGGGCCATTATTTCCTCCAACACTCCTTCTTCCCCCATTCCCTTCTCTTCTCCCTCTGGGATGCGTATAATGTGTATGTTTGTGTGTGTCTTGTTGTCATTCAATTCCCTGAGGACCTGCTGAATTTTCTCTATTTTTCTTATCTACCTGTTGTACCATCTGTGCAATTTCAGATGTTCATCTCCAATGTCATTAATTCTTTTCTCTGCCTGTTCCAATCTTCTGTTATGTATTTCCAGTATAGTTTTAATTTCTTTGCATTGTGCTTTTCATCACCATCAGATATGTTTATCTTTTTAATGTATGTTTATGATTTCCTCTGTATGATCCCTCAGTGTCTTCTTAATATCTTTTATCTCTTCCTTCACTTCATTAAGTTGATTCTGATATTTGTTTGGACATCCTTCATTAGTTGTTCCATGTTCTGTGTCTCCTTCTGCTTTTCAGTTTGTTCATCAGACTGGGCCATGTCTTATTTCTTAGTATGGCTTGTAATTTTTTGCTGGTGTCTATATATCTGTTTATCTTGATGGGCTTATTCAGTTGGTTAATTTCTCTTTCTACTCTAGGGTTTTATTTCATTTTGTTTTGTGTTAAGCTTCCTCTTTGACACTAGGTTCCACTTATTCTATATCCTTAAAGTTGTCTGGGTTCCTTTCCACAGTTTCTGGAGAAGGAGTGCAGTCTGCCATTCCCTACTCTGCCATATTAG
>JAQZBX010004005.1:40771-62436 GCA_029593785.1 Cabassous unicinctus
AAAAAAAAAAAAAAAAAAGCATAATAGTATCAGGGAAAAGAGAGGTTGATGAAGACTAGAGTTCAGCAAATCACCAAGAGGGGAATGGTAGGGACATAAGATACGCCTAGAATTATGAATTAGTGAGACAGAAAAGAGAAGTCATTCAAACTCTAACGCTGCAATAAATTCATTTTCCTATTTTTGTCTCATTAGTTGATATAAATCTTGGTTCTGAATTCAATATTTTTACCTTACCCTCTGAACAGCCTGTCTTCCTTTGACTTTTGAACACTGGTATCTATCTTACTAATGTAACAAAATAGGAAAACAGGATCATTTCAATGGGGTTCAAACAAAATTGCAAAACAAAATGCAACTTAGTAACTTAAAACAACGAAAGTTTATTATCTTATAGTACTGGAGATCAGAAGTCTGAACTTGGTCTTAACTTGGCTAAAATCAAGGCATCTTCAGGGCTGGCCTAGAGGCCATCGCATTACTCCATCTTCAAAACCAGAAACATTGGCCAAATCTTTCTTATGCTGCCATCTCTAACTTTTTCTGCCTCACTAATACACTTATAAGGATCCTTGTGATAATATTGGGCAACTCATATTATTCCAGGGTAGTCTCACCATTTTAAGGTCAGCAGATTATCAATCTTAATTACATTTGCAATCATAATTCCCCTTTGATCATCAATAATAACATGGATAAATTCATTTAGTATATGCATTCAAATGTTGCATAGAGCAACATGAACAAATCTCAGAAACATAATATTGAGGAAAGAATCAAGACACACTAGAATGCTTATGTAATATTCCATTTATATGAAAATCAAAACCAAGAAAATCTAAAATATTTTGTGAAGAATTCACACTTGGGTTGTAAAACTGTAAAGAAAAGCAAGAAAATAATCTGTGAGGGGCAAGCAGTGGCATTTTGGGAATGGGCAAAACTCTAATTCTTGACCTGTGTGGTGGTTATTTAATTGTTCACTTTATAATTATTCTTTTTATATAATTTCATACATATGTATAGTCTCTAAATTCACAATGAGTATTACAATTTTTTTTTCTATTTGGAGTCTTTCAAGAAAGGGTATTTATTTAGCAATGGAGTTGACATTTAGACTAGGCATTTATGACTATAATCTGCAATCTTATCAATTCATTAAAACACACACACACACAAACATATACACACACATAAGCACAAAGTCCCCATAGCTCTAAGGATGGTATTAAAGGCATAAAACTCTTGGTTTAGATAAATTATATAAATATTTTGGAAAATAAACAGGTGGGTATAGGCAATAAATCTGTTTCAGACATGTGACTTCAGTTCTTATCACACATAGGTTTATTCTTTTGAACCCTTGAAATTTGGTGTTTCCATATTTTTCTTGGCTTGAGGAGGACAGAATCACAATGAGAAGCCAGGAATTGAAGTAAGCAGTCATGATCGTTGTACCCATTTGTTAGTTCTACGAGGATGATTTTAAAATGTCGTTAGTTTTTATAAGAATATATTACTGACTTCAATGTTTCTGGAGTGCAATTTGCAGTTGAGGAATAAAGCTGGTTGTTTTAATGTTTTTCTTAGTTATCGGATTGTCATCTAAATCTGCATCATCACTCTAATAAAAGTTGTGTACTGCTTTTGTAATACTGATTGACTGAAAAATTCACTATTCATAAAGCTGGAAATGAAATTATGCAGGAGAAAAACATTATACATTTGAAAATCAATTCCAAACAAGGTTTTCATCTAGGTAATATGTGAAGATGAGCCTCTGTATTAAATCTCATTTACAATGATGCCAAAGATATCTAGAAAATACTGTAGTACAAATAAAATTATTGTATTATGCAAATGCACAGCTAGTCTCATAAACTTATTTTTGAACAACCCTTACATTTTCATATATTGAGAATACTGTTGTCTTTTAGGAAAAATATACCACATGGATTTTTAGACTATTTTTCATTTATTTTTTCTTTCTTTTTTTCCCCATTTTCCTTTAAAATAAACATATGCCAAGTCAGTCTCTGGTCAACTTACACATTTGTTTTGCCTCTGTCTACAAAACTTCATTAAAATATCTATAACAATTTTTTTCCTTTCATCATAGTCAAATTAAATTATAAACTTGTTTTCATTTCACTGCTTGGAAAGACCTACCTTGAAAAGAAAGTTTATTTTTCTAAAAGACTTTTCAGATTATTTGTAAAATTATGTAAATGAGCTATGGTATCTGAAAACAACACAAAGGCAGATCTTTTTCTGCAATTACCTTTCCTTAGAACTGCATACAATCTTTCTCTTTGATTCTGAAATTTGTCATAGTTCAGTCAAGTCTAACAATGTTAGCATATGCTTATATATTACTAGCCAGCTACTTCATGCACTTATAAAACCTGGGTTATGCTTTTTTTTCCCATATGATTATGGAACCTGGCACAAAATAGTGTATATGTATTAATACATGTTATTTGCTTGAAAGGTACTGTATATAAATGAGTAATACATTATGAGTGTTTATAAAAAGTTAATTCATATTATCCAACTTTAAGAATGTAGTACACTTGGGAATGATATTTTAAAAGGTCTATTATCTTGGAAATGGGATGATGATGACATAATTTATAACAAATAGCAAAGGACCATGACACATTTCCTGTAATTAGTACATACTAGAATAGAAAAATTCTATGATTTAAAGAAACATATAAACTAAATACGTGTGGACAAGGATTTAAAATGTGTTAGATGATATTTAGAATAGTGCAAATATTAACTTAGTATAAGAAATATTTATTTTCTTTAATATACCAATTTTCAAATGATATTGATGAAAAGATTCAGATGTACTTCCCTAAATTGCCACCAGATGGCCATATGGACCCTTGCTTGAATTTGAAGTTCTTTTTTATTTCATTTTTTCCCCCTACAGAACTAAAGATTCAAGCAATTCCGTACATAATTTCTATGGAGTTTTGAAATAACCAAAGTGTGAGTATAGAATGGATATGAAGGAAGTGATAAATATATGTTTATATATATAGTTTCTTCTTATTTTAGAGTAAGTATTAAAGACTTATTTGGATGAATTTTAAAGAGTCATCAAATCACAGAACTTTAAAACATTTAAATATTTACCTATCGTCTAGCCCAATCTTCTAATTTTGCAGGTTAAACTTAAAAGATATACATTGCTCCACCTTTTGGGCTATATTTTCACTAGCAGAGTCAATTCTAAGTACATTATCCAGATAATTTAAACACAGGATTGGGGAAAGGACATCAAAAATACCTGTAAAACTACTCAGCAAATTTTTAAAAATGATTAGTTTTTTAAAAATTATTCAGGAAGTTATATTTATCTGAATCCTGAATTTGCCCTCATTCTGTCAGTGCATTTATGGGGGAAGGCAAAATAGAAGGAAGTCTAAAAAAAACTTTTTATGATTAATCTTTATCTGCATATTTTGCTCTGGGATAAAATTCTTGAAAAGAATTAACTTAATGCTACCATGATTATAGATTCTTAGAATTTTTGTATAATGCACATTAATTTGTTTCCAAAATTAAAATTCATTATGATGTAATTTTTTAACTACTTCAAAACAATTTTCATTTGTTTGTGCTGATATATATTTATATATATTATATATATATTATATTTATATATATTATATTTGAATATATATTTACACATTTTTATAAAATTGGATTAAAAATTGCAACCAATGATACTGAAATGTTTAAGCATAATTGGCCCTGTTTCCTTTTAATGAGAGAGTATCGTGTGTATGCTTGCAACTATGAGACTTTACTTTGAAAGTACAAGTTGCCTTTTTCCTCCCAAAATGGTGACTGCTAACCTGGGAATATTAATACTATTGTGGTACATTCCCACAGCAGAGAATGGAAGCAGGGCTTGGGGAGTGCCAAGGAAAGTCCGCGTAATGCTCCTTTAGTGGTGTCAGAATTTACACATCACAACTCAGATGTAATAAATGGAGGCATGATTTTCGATAACTAACTTCATTTTTCTCTCAAGTATTCCTTTTTCAGTGATAAAGAAAAGGAAAAAAAGAAATCTTTACACTTGACAAACCAGTATTTATTTTTGTTGTTGCTATCTCTCAGACAATCATAGCAAGCTTCTTCCCATCTGGAAGAGGCCCCTCTTCCTCTTTGCTTTCCAGAGATGGTGTAAGACAGGATGGAGGGCAAAGAAGACCTACCTTCATGGTGGAGGAGGAAAAGTTCCCTGGTGGACCTGTTCTTTTCCCATGCCATGCTGTCTCTGCGTTATGTCTCTGGCCACTGTATGTCACGAGGTGTTCTGCAGTAGTGCCACTCTCAAAGCCATGGTCCGCCAGGCTTCTCATCATTTTTGTATATTCCCCCACTAAGAACTCAAGAGCCTCTGCTTTGTGCTACATACGGGTCATGGGGAACTGGTCTACTCTCTTCAATGACTAGAAACCTCTGATTTTACTGTCACCATGATGTCACTGTGCACCCTGTGATGTAGTCTCCTCTCAGCTTTCCTAACAGGAAGCACAGCACAAAAAGAGCTCTTGCTTTCAGTTTCCTCAACTTTGCTGCATTTTTTTGTCTCTTATCACAACAACCTATCTCCTCTTTCAAGGTCTAGGTGAGTTGTTGGGTGAAAGGGAAGTTGTTTCTGAATCATGGTCTCATTTCTTTCTAAGCTTTCCAACATCATCAGTGGGAACCTCATTCCTAACTCTTGAAGAATTGTCCCTTCCCTTTGAATCACAGGGACTTTTCTTATATTATATATCCCTTCTCTCTACTGTGGTTTTTATGGGAAACCCCTGTGCTCGGGCCATCAAGCTTTTCTCTGGCTATGCATTATGAAGTTTTTTGAATTAAGAAAAGTTCTTCTCTTTCAACAGAGCCTGCTTTTCAAAACTTTGGTTTCTTTGTGAATGTATTTTAAAACTATCTAATTTGAGACTGAAATCTGAACAATAATCTCTTTTTTTTAGGCTTTGTTCATTCTACCTCTGCCAAATAAGGAATGAAAGAATTAAATGGGCGAGGAAGACAATCTATAGAGAAAAAAGAGCATTGATTTAATACCCCAAATATATTATATGTGGCAGTTTGAGATAATTTATGAATCCCCAAAAAAGATTATGTTTGTAAACTGGTCTGTGATCCCCTTTGATGCATTAGATTCAACTGACATGTCTTGATTAAATTACCTGTTAAGATTAGGGCTTTGATTTAACCACGTCAGTAGGGTGTGACTCAGGGTTGAGTCCCTGCACCTTTGGTGGGCTAATATAAATGGGCACTCACTCAAGAAGACACACAGGAAGAGAGAGAGCTCCATAGACATGGGAGAGGAGAGGACTTGGTCATTTCAGTGCTGCCATGTGACAGAAGGCTCAAACAGCGATAGCCCTGGGAAGAGAGACAAGCCCTGTGCCAGCCTACAGCTGAGATCAGAAGAAGCTGGGCCCACAGAGCCTTAAGAGGAAGAAGGAAAGAGAGACCAGGCAGAGATCGTCCGCCATCTTGCTTCAACACGTGGCAAAAGACTTTGGTGAGAAAGCAGACTTGAGTTGGACTCTTTAGGGCCTTGTATACTCTTTATCAAAGCCAATAGATTTCTGGTACCTTGCATCAGTGCCCCTTTGGCTGACTATCTTAGTACTATCCATGACTCTCAGCAATAACTGCTGCAGCAGCATAAAATTTGTGCTTGATTGGCACTGTACTTTGTTGCCTGCCCAACTGTCAGGGTATGAAAAAATAGAATGACCTGTCTCATTTAAAAGCACATTCATTTGTTCATTCACATTTTCATTCATTCATTCAATGAGGGTCAGAGTAATAGGAGCTACAACAACTGTGACGTTAACCACAGAACCCCATTCTTACCCCAGCATTGTCTCTCTGTAACATATTGTAATGTTTAAAGAAGCTTTTAAGACATTAAAAGAGCAAAATCAAGGCATTAGTTTATGGTTAATTTTTTTTCACAGTGCAGTTAACTTGAGAGAATCCCCTGAGAAAGAAATTGGTTCTGTTGCACTTGTTATTACTTTTCATAATAAGGAAAAAGAGCATCATAAAAGATGTGATTTTGACCTCACACTGGCCCAGGGTTTGGCTCTAATTAAAAAGTGAATGTACCCAATGTCTTACAGAATAAAGCCCTTTTATAACAAATAACCTTTTGATGGAGAAACCACACTGTTTGTACACCAAAAAGTAATTTTAAGGCTTATCTTGAGTTAATGCCAGGGTAAATAGAAGCTAAAGCTTCATGCCCTTCTTTTCTCTTTACCAAGGAATCAAAGCAGATCTATTTTAGCATTCCACTTTTACAAATATTCTACTGTAAATTTTATGCAGTTTTCAAGGACAAACTCCCTTCCAGTGACATTTTGGAACAAAAATGAAAATTCTGGATCTATGGTTGTGTGATGACTAGATTTTAACAATATGTACAGAAGAAACCTTATTGTGAGAGGAGCCAAATTTTTATACTGAAATGTTCCAAAAACTTGTCAACAGTTCATTTAAGGAAACATTTCACTCTTGAAATTTAATTTTGACCCATTTTACAAAAGTTGGAAAGCTTGAGTGCTGATATTTTAGTCAAGAAACATTTTTTTGGAAACCTGAGTTTATCTCCATAACTTAATGTATGGAACTGTGACTACATTAAAAGTAAGTTTGTTTTCATAGGAATTTCAACTAGGTAATTCTTAAAAATCCTCCAGGGACAATTTCAGGAATTTCAAGAACCACTAAAAAGTCATTCTAAAAGTGAAGCCATTTTGCAGACTCTAGTCTTTTAAACACTGATCATTTTATTTTGATAATTAAATGCCAAAAAAAGGATGGGCAATTTTTGGAGCTGCAATTCTCACCTCAATAAACACTTCAAACAGACCATCACTAATGAGCATTCATAGAATAAGCTCAAAGAGAGCTTAAGAAGCGCTTCATGTGGGACTTTGTTGATTAAGGTCATATAATATCCCATAGCTCTTTACAATTTAAAAAATGCTTTCATGCATTTTATAGCATTTGGTCTTCTCATGATCTTTATCATTGGCAGGGCTTTCTTTTTAATCTTAAATTTATTCCCACTTTATAGATGAGTAAATCATGAGAGTTAAGCAACTTGACTAAGGTTATGAAACAAAACAGTGAAAGAAGCACCAGGACACAACCAAATGCAGGATTTCTCATTCCACATTCTTTGCACACGCTTAATAGTTTTCCCTTTTGTATAAACACAATACTCATATATTAATGTGTTTTCTTTCTTCTTACTCTATATACGTAAACACGAAAGGATTACAGAGGTATGATTAGACTTGCATTTTCTTATATACCTCTTCTTAGCCCTGAACTCCATTTGTTCTTCCATTAATGGCATCTCTAGTCATGGAGAGCAAGCTCCAAGAGGGTAAGTATTGCATCTGGTTTTGTTCACATCGAATTCCCTGCAGCTAGTAAAATGCCTCGAATATAGTAGCTTCTCAATAAACTTCAGCTGAATGAATAAGTGAATGCCAATGAATAAAGGTGAGATAGACTACTTCTCTGCCTGGAAAGAAATAAAGAACAGTGTTTGTCTTCTCTGATTTCCACACTCAGCCCTAACACATTGTGAGCAGTGAATTGGGGAACATTGGAAGAGCGGCTGTATTTTCCCCTGAAAAGAACTATAATCTTTTCAAAGTTGTGACCTTTCTGCTTTTTTAATAAGTTTGTAATAAGTTGCTATTTAGGCAGTTTTTAAAAGGTGATTGATTTTTCATAATTAAAAATTTGAATGTATTACTTTAGTATTTGCTAGACAGAAAATTTATAATATTTTATTGTTTTATTGCCCCTTGGTAATTTAAATCTCAGTTAATAACATGAAGTTTATTAAACTTATGAAGTTCATGTAATAAAAAACATTGCATTTTAGAGGTAATTTTTTTAACATCATAAATAATCAGAAACTAAGATTTCATTATCAGGTGATTCATTCATAATTTTCTTGAAAAATGTTTGAGTTATTTTCCCTTTGCCTTTTCCTTTTTCTATTTTATGTACACTGCAGCTATTTAATCAGGCCAAAATTTAAAGTAGTTAGTCCTTATACAGATATGGCTTGTGTGTACCTCTTACTTAATCATTCTGTCTCATTCCCTCCCTTTTCCATTATGCGTCGTTATTTTCTTAAAATGAAAAGACAAGCCTTGGATTACATCAGTATCTTGCTTTTAGTATTCCTAACAAAACCTGCAGGGGAATTTTTGCATGCTTACCAGGTAATTTTGAAGCACACTATTTGAGAACAATTGCTGTAAAGAACAACACCCTCAATCCAAGCAGAATATTCCATACCTTGACCATATTCCTACCTGCATCATCTCCTCTTCACCGTATCTTCTGTTTCTCTCCATGCAACCTCTATTCCAACTGAATTCCTTGCCATCTCTTGAACCCACCAAGTTGTTGCCTGAATCTGTGGCTTTGTACGTGCAGTCCAGTGTGCCTACAATGCGTTGTACCTGCCTTGGTGCTGCATAGATTTCCTTCTAGTAAGGATAAATTGCAGGCTCTCCCAGTGCCTAGAAGACCAGAGTATACTTAGTAGAAATGCAGTAACTGTTGATGCAGAATTGTTTCTCTCACAATGAAGATTTCATAGACCTTCCCTTTTTTGGAATTCAGTGAATTGCAGACCTTGAACCAAATAGTGTTGCACTTAGTCATGCACTTTAGTTGTATACACCTCACATTGGGACATGTAATTTATCTGGCAAACTCAATTATTTGAAAACCAAATGATAAGAAACCCAAAGAAAAAAAAGACCTCTGAAAATCAGAGCAGAATTAATATCTTAATGTATTTAAACTTTACCTACTGGAAGTATACAAACTTATTCATTTTAATTAACTCATTTGTCTTGTCTCCTAGCTCACAGCAAATTGGAATCAGCACTTAGAGAAGAAGGTTGGATAAAGGATAGAGGAAAGTGATAGGTCCTGTGAAACTGAAGAAAGTAATAGATAGCCAGAAAGAGGGAAAAATTATTTTAAAAAGAAAAAGAGTTAAGAGCTCGGAAAACTCCCTAGCATCTTAGGAAGCTTTAATGTAAGAGAAGCTATTCCTTATTTTTTCAGTCAACGGTTTTGATCAACATCTATATGTGCCTAAAGACACGAATGGGTAAGATTTGCTTCTACCATTGAAAAGCTGAATACCATAATTATAATATAGTAGAGAACAGCCTAAGATGTTTATGTTGATGATGCCAATTATTAGGAAACCTTTTACTTATTTAAATGTCTTATGTTTATGAAGGCAGGCATCTATTCAATACATTTTGGAAAGATCCCTAATTGAAGTTGCTTAAATAGCACTAGTAAAAATTGGAACTCTACTGTCAGAATTAGACTTTACCTCTCTGTTTTATGTATGTGGTTGTCTCATCCACTCATTCACCTAAGTCTCCCTCATGGTGCCTGCCAGACTTCTAGAGGACCATGGACAGGGCACATATTAGGCAGTAAGTACTTACTGGCTGATTAGTCGCTCTGAGCACTCCTAAGGCAGGTTGAAAGTATTCAAAAACTTTATTTGGATCAAGAGAATAAATCCAAATGTTCTGTTCTGCTTCAGCCCTTTTAAATAAGCAGGTAATCTATAGGCATGCCCTAATGGATATAAACCAACAGCTACTGTTTAAAAATAAGCAAGCCTGTAGTGATCCTACCTAGGGCACCCCGTATAGCTCTGATATTACTCGAGGCCCAATTTTCATTTTCAACTTCAGCCTTTTTCACTTTTCAGCTGACCTGTTTCCCTAGATCATATTTTGCTTCTGTGATTTATCTCCTCTGATTTTCCTCCTGTTCTAGGCTTTTACTTTCTACCTCCCTTCTGAACCTGACTTCCATTTCTGTCCATGGGGTTCATCTACTATACTGGGTGAGAAGCAGCTTACTCTTAAACCTTATGGGACTTACTACAAGCCCTTACCTCTTTCACGACCCACCACCATCTCACCATCCTCTCTATCTCCCCAGCTGCTATGTGTTGGAGGAAAAAAATTGGAGGAAGCAGAGTTTTGGCTCTGCCTGTTAACTAGATTTCTTTTAACAATACTTTATCACTTACTCTGTAAAAGTAACTTAATGGTATAATGATTACATTAAAAACAACAACAGCAGTAATTTAAAAAAAAAAAAAAAACACCCTTCTTTTTACAGCACACTATGTGCCTGGCATCTTGCTTATTTAGATTTTGGTGCATTTTCCAATTTAATCTTCACAACCCTATGAGATGTAATATCTCAATTTCCCAAAGAGGTATCTGAGGTTTAGAACCTTAAGTAATTTGCCAAGTTCTTAAGTGTTAGTGACAATTTTGAAGCTGGGTCAACTCTAGGGTCATCCTCAACCATTATGCATTGCAAATTCTACTAGTACCCAGTAAATCAATTTTCTGTTCTTTTATTCATTTACCAATTTTTATTCAGTGTCAGGACACTATGGATATTAAAAACAAATATAAGATAAGATATATATGTTCAAGGAGAACAATGTGTGCAACCTGCTCTCAAATATTCAGAAAATAGATAGACAGATGATAAATAAATAGATGATAGGTGGAATGATATGGCAAAGGTGACAAAATGTTAAAATTGGTGGATCTGGGAATCTGGGAGAGGGTATGTTGGAGTTCTCTGGATGGTGTTTGCATTATTTTTGCAACTATCATATAAATTTGAAATTCTTTCAAAATAAAAAGTTTAAAAATCACCAAAAATAAAAAAATAATTTTTTTAAAGATAAGGTAGTTTGCAAAAAAAAAAATGTACATCTTGTGATGGAGATACAGATATAAACCAATGAGTACACTGTGAGTGATAAGGGTTTAATGGAAGTAGCTGGAGGAACTAGAAGATGCCATGGGGATGAGAAAGGGAAGGCTCTGACTTTTACCTGGGGACCTGGGTGATTATAGAAGATGTTCCAGAAGACGTGACTCTTAAGCTAAGCTTAAGGGTAAAGATCAGATTGTCAGGTCAAAGATGATGCATACACTGTGAACAAAAGTGAAAGCTGCCTTGATTAATTCCACACATAAAAATCTATCCTTCAATCAGATCTAGTGAGATTTTACACGTGCAATTTTCTAAATAATACAGAAAAAAACAGACAAAAAGGGCAGTCTTTGCTCTTAAAAAGATTGCAATCTTCACCGGAAAAAACATACAGATATATAAAGATAACATCAACAACAAAATAAGGCAAACACATGCCATAGAACTTTAGAGGAGGATGTCATCATTTAGGATAATTGATATGAAACCTATTCTAGAAGAGATGCCATGTAACATAGCCATTGAAGATTTGGTGGCATTTGGACAGGCAGAAATGAGGGAGAAATTGCAGAGAAAGAAGTTTGCATGGCATCAGCAAATACACTGGGCTAAGGCTGCCTCAACCTAAACATTTACCATGGCCGACATTGTTAACAGAGCCCAGTGCTCTCTCCCTCTAAATGCGGACTGGCTTCAAAATGCTTCTCAAAACAGTTAGATTTAATCAATCATGGTTTGATTCTGAAGTGAAGCCTCCTTAGGCATAGGAGGGAAAGCCAATTTGCTGCTGTTAGGAGATATGGGCAAAGATTCAGTAGCAAGGAAGGAAATTTGGAAAGAAAATAGAGCAGCTGTCTAAAGCTGAGTTTTTATAACAACAGTAAAGAATGGGAAAAGATTGCAGCTATAATGCAGGGAACTTGAACGTTACACTAAGATTTTCTGCTTTTTGATATTTTATTATATTCATATTTTTATATTGTCCGTATATTCTCCTGTTTTCTTCTCTGATGACTTCAATATTTGATACCATAATACGGGCATTATATTTGCTTTTAGATCCTATTAATACTTCTGTAGTCTCCACTAACTTTCCTCACTGGACATTAAAGATAAATATTAATGAACTTAGCAAAAGCTTCTTAAGTGCCTACCACGTGTTGAAATCCAGCACTGGGGAGTCAGATTGTTGCAGTGCGGGACAGATAGGGTTTCTGTTTTCATGGAGCTGTGATATAGCATGAAATAGAATTAGCTAGAGAATTATGAGAAGTTTTATAACAGAGAAACTATAGGTTACTTTGCTCTTCTGCAAGCTTTCCAAGGTTGTTTTATTCTGACATGTTTCTTACTATGATTCCAAAGAGCTTTTAAAATCTCTATGATTTTCACCCAATTTTTGACATTTCTATAGTCCCAGGATATATAACCATGTCTGATATTGAAAGGTGTATCCATCTTTTCCATCTTTGTGATAGTTCTTAACATGTTTGCACACAATAGATCCTTACTCATGTTTATGAAATACTAGTACGCTCTATTCCAACAGGGTTTTCTTAATAGAGAGTTAATTCCAGCACTTATGAGATCAACCCAGCTGAGGCCGATTGGAAAATTATCTTCCATATCAGTACCAAGTCCTGGTAACCACGGTGATTAGGGTGAGGGAGCACTTTAAGAAATGGTAATAAGACAGCAGGTGACCTACCAAGCAGAAACATTCATTTGCCTCTGAAGAAATAATGTGCCAGCACACCACCTTTTCTCATTCTACTTCATGAATTGCTTGTGGTTACAGGATGAAATTTTGGGCATTTCTAAATTTAGAAGAAATTTGTTCACCTCTCAGAGATGAAAATGAGATTGGGGGTTACTATCTTATTTCCAATGAGCCCTTCATATTTCAGAACCATAGTTTAATTTTCATATTATTGCTAGACAGAGCAGGCAGTACCTCAGAAATATGAATGTAAATGAAATCCACAAGTAAACATAGGTAGCACGTGTTTTAGTACCCTACACATCTTTATATGAAATTGCATTTCAGAATATATTGAATGTTAAAATTCTGATGCCTTATTATCATGATGAGACAGGAATGGAAAACGGTAGAGGCATACAGGCAATTTATTTTCATGACAAGCCTGCAATATCATGAAGAATTGTAAACATAAACCATTCTCATTGCCATCTCAAGACTGTAATCTTGTCCTCCAAAGATGTCACACCTGAGCCTCAGTTGTTTAAAATGACTCATTTAATATCTCTAGATATTCTTGACCAGTCTAGTTATCAGATCCAACCATTTCTAAAATAAATTAATATTATTCTTGTCTATTCCATTGAAGAAAATCTTGTCAACGCAGAATGTTAAGTTTGAATATTTATGAAACATCCAGGCAACTTGAAAATAAAGTGATTTTGTTAAAAGTATGGTTTTTCAGCTCACAATTTGATGTGTATAAAAATCAGTAAATTCTAGAGAAGATGTTATGAAATATACTTTTAAAAAATGAATTAAACATTAGAGATGTGAGTGTGCGTGTGGTATAATTAGAACTGTGACAACCTGAAATGACTTCGTTATATTTACTGACATGCCAACGTAAGGTCAAATAAGTGTTACATTAAACCGCTCAAATAGCTCCACATCAGAGACTTAAATGCATTTTATAACTCAAAAGAAATATATATTTATTATCATATATATTCTATAGGAATTATGGAAAAATATTCCATTTTAATAGAGTGACAGGTTTCAGTAAAGCCTATTGTTGTGATGGACTGGCTAAAAAAAGTATTAACCTTGATCTAAAAATATGTTATTTTTGTTGTGCTGTGCCCTTTGAGAAATACAATTTTAATATTATATTGAGATAAATATTGCTACATGCCTATAATTTCTAGAGTCCATTTTTTATTACAGTTTAGCAGGGGCTACTAATGAATGAACTGTGATTGCATTTATTTCTGCTTGGTTAATTAATTTTATTCTTATTTCCATCTCTAATGCTTCTCCTGAGTTTTGACAGATGCCCTGTGAAGTCAAAAATATTTATTGGATTCCTAATGTGCACTGCAGAGAACACAAAAAAAGCACACTTTAGGATAAATAGCAAACAGCACTTGATACTCTTTAGAATAGATTTTAATCTTTTTTTAGAGCACAAAATACTTTAAGATCCAATGTAAAGAGGAAGATCCTCTCCCTAGAAAAATCCACATTTGCACATGGAATCAAAAATTCTCATTCAATTCCATGAGGATCATAGATCTAAAACTTAAGATATGTCCTGGTTATATAATCTTACAAAAATTATTTTGGACTAGCTGTATAACTTTGTACATGTTATTTAAATTCCCTGTGCCTCAGTTTCCTCACCTGTATGCTCTGGAGAATTTTAGTGCCTATCTCTTGGGATTATGGTAGGGAGTAAGTGAGTTAATACCTGCTAGGTGCTCAGATCAGTGCCTGACGGGAAGTGAGCACTATATGCTTCTATATATGCTTGCTCTTATTGTGGTGATTGTCAACTGCTGTAGATAAGATGGGGGCAGGGAAGGTAAACTGAACTTTTGGTAAGCCCTACTGTGTTAGGCTCCTAGTGCCGCCCTAACAAAATACTACAAACTGCAGGTTTTACAACAACAGAAACATTTTACCCCCCCCCCACCCCAGATCCCCCCGCCCCGACACACACACAGTTCTGAAGCCTAGAATTCCTAAATCACAGGCCTTGCTCCCTCTGAAACCCGTAGGGGAGAATCTGTCCTTGTCTCTTTCTAACTTTTGGAAGTTTGCCTGCAGTCCTTGGTGTTTTTGGCTTGTGCACTTCAGTGGCCACATGGCATTCTCCGTTATGTCTCTCTGTGCATCCAAATTTTCTCTTTGTATCAGGACACCAGTCATATTGGATTAGGGCATACCCTAATCCAATTTGGTTTCATCTTAACTAATCACCCCTTCAGAAACCCCATTTCCAAATAACTTCACATTTACAGAATTAGGGCTTGATCATATCTTTTGGTGGGGAGAGGGGCACAATTTCATCCATAACACCTACTTTATAAAAGATACTGAATTTAGGCTAGGTCTTTAGACCTGATTTTGGATTGACAGAGAGGAGAGTGTTTTCAAGAACTGTGAATATACTCCTAGGACTAGGGAAACTGAGTAGCATGCGCTAGAGCCCATTCAGGGTCAGAAGTTTCTGTTAATGGATGTAAGGAACAGCAGCAGAATCGGTGAAGGACAGCCAGAGGGTGAAGAGCTTTTGATGCTAGGGTAAGGGAACTTGACTCCACAAGTCATAGGGGATCCATGTTTCTATTGCATACCTTTCTATCTTTGGCCTCTAAATTTCTACCTTGCATATGTCAAACAGCAACAAGCAACAGAATACTCAAGCCTAAGTGGGTTAAACATAGTTAAGACTGAATGGCAAAGAGAAACTAATATTTCCAAAGCCCCAGCAATGAGTGCATAGAAAATGTTAAAAATGGGGATGTTAGAAGAAGGAATGAATGGTGAATTAAAGAAAGGGAAAAAAAATAATTGACCAAAAATAGAGAAATGATTTGGTCTTAAGTGGAGCTACTTTGTGATGAGTAAAGTAGTTTGAAGTTTCCCTGCATAGACTCACCAACTCTATTGATTCCCAAGCTCATAATTGCAATCAGGAGGTATTTTGAAAAGTACTAATGTCTATTTCTCCTTTTCCTTTGAGATGACCTTCTCTTTGGCAAGCCAGAGGTGTTTGTTCACCCACCCGGAAGAGATAAGCAGAGATGCAAGCGACTTAGAGAGTTTGATACAGAAGGAAGGAAGTTATGTTCAGCTTTCCATACACGGACTAGAAATCTGCGGCCAGGACTACAGCCTATAAAGAGGAATTCCCATGGCTTTTTCCCCTTCCCTTCCCCATTTAGCATCTCAGCTGGGAAGCAAGAAGGAAGCAGCCCCTACAGTTACCCAACAAAGTGGAGAAGAGTCAGCTTTTGTCTACTGGAGCTGGGCTGGTTCCGTCATAGTTAAGAGGGCATGGCAGAAAGAAAGAGAAGGAAAATACCACCTACTTTTTTGGTATTATGAATAGAAAGAAAGAGAAGTGAGGGAGGAAGGAGGGCATTTATCCTGCTGAGATTTTGGCACAGACACAAGTGTGCTAGATAAGGAAACAGAAGCACTAAGAATAGGAACCATGGGAATAGGAGCCTTCTTTTTTGAGACCCTAAGGAGGGGCGATGTTTCAGACTTCTCCCAGCCCAGAGGCCGGGTCACTTCATGAAGAGTGAACTCTTCCTAGAAGCATGTTATAATGATCAGACCAGAGTAAGGTCTAGATTAGATTAGACTTTTTTTTTTTTTTTCCTGCTAGCAAAGGAGTGGAATCATAGGCAGAAAGTGAAATTACTTAGAGAATAAAATACATTACCTTAATTTTCTGCATATTTGAATATTGTTCTGAGTTAAACTTTTTACTGAACTTACTTTTGTATGAAATTTTAACTATAAAGTTGGGGAATTGATATCCATATATAGCACAGTTATGAAGTTACTATACCATGCTCTACTTTGAATACACCAAAATAAAACCAAAATTCTAAAATGTAAGTTGTTTTTGAGGAAAGAATTTTCTTTTAGTACAACATGCATAAGCAAACAGATTATTAGTAGTATTTAAAATAATAATAACACTTAAATTGCCTTAATTTTAAATTTATCCCATTTCAATTGTAGCAGCTATTTTCTTATGATCACAAAGAATTGTAGACAGCATGTATTACAATGTTCTACAGTTTTATTTTTTTTCAAATTGTGGAATCTTCTACTTCAGGAAACAATGTATTGAAATGAAATTTTCTCTCATATCTTGCAATGTGCTTTACCTTATAAGTCTCTAGGTAAGGTCTGGAAAATTCTCAGTAGAAAATAGTAAGGTCAAAAGCACTTTCAACATATGGAATTCTCCACAAACACCTTTAGAATAAAGCTTATTTCAAGCCATGGGGAAAACAAAACAAAACAGACAGAAAGACTGCATATTAACCTCCCTGTTTCTTAATCAATAATTATACTGGGGAAAATGCTGATTTCGCAAATGTAAGAAAATAAAATAGCTAAGACTAGCAATTTGCAATTGGGAAGAATATCCAAAATGAATGAGGGTTCTTCACACATTCTGTATTTCAGCATTGTTTTATCACATAATAGGTACTTTAAAAATGTTTGCTGAATGAATAATTATCCTTGAGAACACCTGGAATCAATTAACCTAATACATTACCTGGAATATGGAGTGCATTTTTCCAGAGCTGAAGATTTGTCTGCAGCATATTTGAATAATACAGCTGTTTCATTTCCTCCATCTCATTTCCACCCACCTTTGGTCTTGGCTTCCCCTTAAATGCCTTCAACTTTGCTGACAATTTCACCACTGACTCCTCTCCTGCCAATGTAGAAGCCTGAGCAGAGGTCCAAGCCCAGACCAATTGCCCCTGGACATTTCTTTAAGTAGCTTGAACATTCAGTTCTAGAGTAAGTATTTTAAAAATATCTGCCAACCATATACTGACAGTACAATGGAACATTGGGTTTTTCCTTCTTTTTTATTGAAGTGAATTTTTCCCCCATGCACTACCTATTTTTTTTTAAGTTTGCACTCTTTTCTCTTTTCAAATTGTCTCTTTAGTGAATGATTTTATTTCATGTGACTTAGAAGGAAATAATGGCAAGGTGGTAACAATCTTCTTTTTTTCTTTTTTTTTTTTTGCTCCTATGTTTACCCAGGAAGAGTTATTTATATGTGTTTTCATACTGAAATTTTATTTAAGGCATCTACATCCAAAACTACATCTTTCCTTCTTTTTGTAGATCTTCCACTTATCAATGAGAGTCATTTTACACTTTTGGTTTGAAAACCTCCATCTGAATCCTAACACTCTACTATAAAAGTTATGACCTTGGCATGCCATGGGACTCCTCTAAATTTTAGTTTTCTTATTTTTATAATGAGAATATGATTAAATGCAGTAATGTATGAAAGGTACCCAGACTACACTGAATATCAATAAAGGCTATTTTCTCTCTCTCTTTCAACTTCTCACTTTCAAATGAGATAATGCAAATTGCTCTTTATCATTTACTTTAGTCACTTGTTTCCCACAACTCAGTTTTCACAAATTACTCCAAACAGGTTCAGCAGACCTGTTTGTTGTCTTAAACCATGTTTCCGACAGAACAGACCTGGAGGCAAGGATTCAAGTGCTTTGGAGAAGTGCAAACCTGGAAGAGCAAGAGCATGTGCAAGGAAAGATGTGAAGCCATGTGAAGTGTTTTGTTAGTGTGCTGGCTACTGTCATGTGGGACTTTTCCAGGTGGGCTGCACAGAGAATCTATGTCAGAGCAGTTCAGGGAAGGTAGGAAGGAAGGTGAATTTAGCAGCCTGGCTCCTTCTAACTCCTGCTTTTCCATTGGTCAAAGTTCAACTCATGGGGAGTTAACACCCTCACTTCCGGGATGAGTTATTTGGCTTCTTTGGAGGCTTCATCACCTATGGTTGTGTCATGCTCAGTCATTGCAGATTTGATTCCCCTTTCCTTTCAACATTATTACAAAGAGAAAATATCTGCCGACATGTCTGAAAATAATCGTGGGTGTGTCGCAGTAGAAGTGGACTTAGACAAGTGTGCGAAAGGCATAGTAGTAATTTTCTTGTGTCATCCACAGCAGCATTATTACATATTTTCTGAGACAGGGGAAGACAGGGGCTTTGCCTGGGGCTTATCATTTGGAAATCCCTCTGTGATGATTTCCCTCTATTTGTGCTGTGGAAATTTTTTGTTGTTTCCTCAAAAAGACAAGGGGAATCAATGTATTTTTTTCTCTTTTAAAAAATAGTTAATCAAGTGTCAACTTTGACTAAATTATTAGTCAAATATAATAGTTACTGTGATACAAAGGGAATAAAATGAGTTTTTTGAGTTTCAAAGGCAGATTCAAATCCACTTTTAGCGTGAGCCAGCTGTTTGACTGTGGGTACATTATTTAACCTTTCTGTTTTTTGGGCTTTTCATCTGTAAATACCTCCCTTATAGAGCACTGTGAACAAAAGTGAAAGGCTTGAAAAGTGTTTCACACATAAGCTCTCTCTATATGATACGCAATATTAGAACCAGAAATCTTAAAGTTAGTATATGCAACTTTACCATTTTCCAGTTGGGAAACTGAAATTTGGCAAAGATAAATGACTTGCCTAATGTCATATAATTACTTAGTGACAAAGACCAGTCTATAACCCAGATCTCGTAACAAAATCTAATGCCCTTTTTCTCCAGAACAATGGCTCTTTCACTAATTGAGTACTATGAAGAATATATTTCTGACCTGGAGAATTATTACATTTCTCATTGTGATAAAAGAAAATATTGATAATCTTATTTTATATTGGGGATTTATATTAGAATCTTCTTTTGTTAAGAGCAAAAGTTTGAACAAAAGCAAATGCATTAGTAAAGCATAATTTATTTAAGGACCATATAACTAAGTTCAAAACAACTTGATTTCCCTTGTGTATACTCTGAATTTCACTCTAGCAATCAAGCATAGTATATTTAAATGTGATTTAATAGTACTTAGATGAAATATTATTTAATTTATTGCATTGAGTGCCTGCACAATTTTATCATTACAGTGCAGTAGCAAATCTACTGAATAAGTGCTCTGGTTTCAGCTGCTCTTTTAGTATTAGAATGTAGTTTTCTCCATTAATCTTTTCTATTTCACTTGATACTATGATAATTTTGGAATAAAACGCTATTCCTTACTTTCTTGTATGTAAATGTATATTCATATTATGTCCAAAATAATCAGTATGAAATGGTGCTTAGCATAAAAGTCCTTTCATGTTCAGAAGGAATGAACAGTTTTGTAGAATGAAAGTCTAGACCCAAATCATAGCACTACACTTGTGACGGCCTAATGGCTTTCTTAAAAATAATTCTGACAGAGTCAATTTTGTTAAAAACACCCCAGCAAACTAACTGCACTTCTGAAAAAAATAGTGGTGGTTCTAAGGTACAGATTCGCTGTTGAACGAAGCCTATTGTCATGATTCTGTAGACACTGAACTGTTTAGTATGGGACACTAATTGGCATGTGCTGTATCAGGATCTTCTTAAACTCTGGCTTTGTGCATTTGAGTAAGTCACTTAACCTCTCTGAGCCTCTAGTTCCTTTTCTCTCCATTCAAAAATACTGATTTCTGGCCAAGAATAATGAGATATTTAAGCTTTTGTCATCCTTGGACGGATGCTGTGTCATTCATTTTTTTCTTGGCTCTTTGTCCATCAGTTACATTCTTTGTCCGGAAACTTCAAAATCTCTCTCTTCACTATAATTAACTTTTTTAGTCCATTAGACAAACTCTGACCCCAATCTCACCACCATTCCTCCACTAGCCACAACTCTCTCTTTTTCTTTTCATACTAAACTTCGAAAAAGAGTTTTTCACCTCTCGTGTAATTGTATACAAGAGGAGAGAACATTAGAAAAACTGAAAATATTTAATGTGCCTGGAGTAGAAGTACAGACAGATGAAGTGAAGTTAAAAGCATAATCAAGGGCCAGATTAAAATAAAATCATTAACTCTATGCATTGACACGGTACTAAAGAGATTATATTTCATCCTAAGGCATCACTTTTCAATCTACTCCAGAGACCTAGCCATTCTTCACTTGCAGTTCAGATGTCTACTGTGAGGTCAAGATATCTCAGGCAAGGTTTCAGCCTCCTCCACTCAAAAATTGCCAGGAACTTTGATCTATTTTGTATATTGAGTTGCCTTATTCGACTACGTTTAAAAGAGGAAGGGAGGAGGGAGCAAAGGAGGCATGAAACAGTGTACTAAAGCAGTGGGAAGTCCGAGAACAATTCTGAGCAGGGGAGATGAGATTTATTTTAGCAAGATCAGTTTGACTTCAGTATGGAGGATAAATTGGCAAGTAGAAAATTTGGAGGCTGAAATGATTTAGGACTGTTTTCAACTCCTCATCCATTCACATTCCAGCTTTGTAATTCTTGCCATATCAATGTTTTATTATTGATTAATATTTTTAATTGGTCATAATTTAAAAATAAACAATTTTATTTATGATTAAAATTCTATGTGACAGCCTTAAATGGAAAATCAACATCAACTTTCTATAGATGAAAACATAAAATAAGTAGAATGAACACCAGCATTAGGGACACGTGATTTAAGAGATTATTGTTGTGTGATCTTTTGGTTCATGGACATTTCAAATTATGTTCTTTTAGCAATCCAACCAAGACTGTCCTCCCTCAAACTCTTGTATGTTTTAAGATTATCTAATATCCTTTCTATCCTTCCTCTTGGCTCCCATAGTATAATCTCCAAAGGAAAATTATCTGATAATTTGTTTGAAGGACAACTTATACTTTCAGATTTTTTTTGGATTTTTAAAGAAGAAATTTTGAAATAAATTATCCTAACATATCTTGACTTGCTGAGATATGGGGGTATGGATATTGAACAGTTATTTGCTGTAAATACATTTTACCTACCTCTCCCTGAGGGATTCCTGATTCCAATTCAAGTAGTAAGATAATAACTTTTATCACATGCTTGTTTTCTTGGGTTTTGCTTGCTCTCTCTGGGGGAACTTCAGTATTCTTTTCACACTGAAGTCATACTCAGTTTAACAGAAATAAATAAGAACCTTTTTTACTATTTAATTAAGCTGAGTTGCCCATGTATTTTGTATT
>JAQZBX010004006.1:0-62338 GCA_029593785.1 Cabassous unicinctus
AAATGTCCATCTTCCTCGGTGTCTCCCATCAAAAACTTAGAGAAAACCTCTCAACTCTAGAGTGAACATATTTGTCAGTTGGAGGGCTGTTGCACAAGGAGCGTAGAGATACGGGTCTGTCCTGGAGATAGGGGTCCAGAGGACTAGCGCCCATAGAGCCCTGGCTTCTGGGGGAACCACCTCTAAGTCCTGTAGCTGTCTGCGGGGTGGGAAGGTGTAACCAGTATGGCACGGTAACTGGTATTTCAGCGTGGTCTTGATGTGGGATTAGTTTGAACCAGCCTTAAAGGATCAAAGCCGCAAGAGACAAGTGCCAGGAGCACTTTCTTCCAGGAGCCTCAGAATTGGGTGGATGGAGGCCAATGCCTGGGGGGATTTGGTGTTCTGCCTGAAAGTAGAAGTTTGGGTGGAGAGGTGTTGGTGGGTAGTGGGTAAGGCTGGCTGAATGGGACTCATCTTCCCAGGGTTTGTGTGGTGTTTCTGCGGCAAGGAGCAGAGATCAGGGAACCATTGCGTACAGGAGCTGGTGGGCAGGCAGCCTGGCCTCGCTGCCAAGACCCTTTGTGCAGTCACCAGTCACCTACCCCCGTGGGTAGCACATGCTGTGAGGCAGGATCTGGCAGGAAGGGTGGGTGGGCCAAGCCGAATGGGGCTCGGCATGAGGCTGGAGGTGGCTTTCAAAAAGGAGGGTGGTGGAGAGAGCTGGGGGTGGGATAGAAAGGAATAAGGAGAGGGGACTGAGAGTCCTAAACTCGGATACATTCCAAAGCTGCAGCCAGCCACAGGATCTCAACTCTGAATATAGATGTAACCCAGAATAGTTGAGAAAGCCAGGGATCTCCTACTGACTTCTGAAAATATGATGAGACAGATGTATGAGAGGGGATGTGGGCTGGGCAAAGTGCAGTGAAAACACATTTTCAGCACAAGAAATCTTATAGTGCAAATGAAACTGAGAGACAATCATACAGCCATTTGTTAGGCAATATAATTAATAGGTTGCACAGTCTGGTTATTTTTAAAACTATGAGCATTTAAAAAAATATTTTTAATTTGTATCACCAGCTGCTTCCCAATAGAATTTCCAGTGTCTTTGTACATTTGGTAGATGGTTCTGCGCATAATTTTGGCCAGCAGATAATAATAGCCCCTCACTTTCGTTCAGTCATGCTGGCTTTCGGCACACTCCTATTCTAGCTCAGCTCAGCAGCAGTTACCTGGTACCTACTCTCTCCTAGGCACGGTGCTAGATATTGAGCATGGATAGGCAGGTGAGACCTGTTCCTGCCCTCAAGGATCTCACAGTCTAACTACAATCTTGTAAGGAAGACAGGGCCAGTATTAATCCTACAATACAGATGCGGAAACTGGAGCTGAAAGATGCTAAATGAAACCTGGTTATTCAGCGGAAGGGCAGGGATTAGAATCAAAATCCAACTTCTAACCCATGCTCGTTTGTGTTTCTCCCCTCTGCACCACAGTGCTGTATCTTCGTCCCTCCACTTACTCATCCCACATCCTTTCTCCATCAGAGTGATGAGAAAGAAGCAATATTCCATGTGAGGCCAAATGGAAAACTCCTCCCTGGGATGGAGTCAGTCCTCTAGGGCTCCTAAGCACGGGATTGCAGCGGCGGCATCACGGCTGCTCTGTTGCTGATTTAACTCTTTACCACCCACCAGAGGCCTGCTTTAGCTCTCAGGTTGTCTTCCTTTCTCTTCTCCCTGGATTATTTGAACAGGCCAATGGGACAGTAAAATTCAGGGCTCACAGAAACTTGGGAAGTCCAACATGGAGCTAGGTGTTCACTGAACACTCGTTAATAAAATATCAACCTGCATTTGCTCAGTGCTTTGTAATTGACAGAGTGCTTTTATATATGCAAAGGATAGGTTGTTTGTTGACTTCCCTCTCCTTTCTGCATATGCCCAGCTCCGATTTCCTGGAAAGGTCTGAATTTTCAAAGTTTAGGGTCTTTCTCTTAATTTTTAGGCTTGAGCTAAAAAGGACATGGAGAGGTCATCTGGTCCAGTGATTCCCAAATTTTGGTCTGTAACAGAGTTTGCACCAATGTGAGGTGAAAGGGGGCGGGGGGGGGGAAGGAAAATATATGTTTTTTTTTTCCCCAGAAAGCTAAATGTGTTCAGTTTAAAGGACTTCTTTGGGGGAGATGTGCTGAAATAGTTATTCTGAGGTTATCCTTAGGCTTTCTTGTTCTTTTCATGAACTGATGGCAAGAGTAGATGGTAGTTGGGCTTTGAAAATGTCCTTATTTGGCAAAATAAAAAGTTGGCAACCTTATATTGGTTCCTCAAATTTCATTTTCAAAAAATTTTACTGGTCCGTGAAATCTAAAACTCTTGCCTCCAGGCCGGACCTTCTTCAAACTGACAGAACTCTCTGATAAGGGCTCTTTGGGGCAGATTCCTGAAGTAGGTATCAGAAGACCAGATTCTGATCTGGTCTTTTCCTGAAGGCCCTTGGAATATGATAACTTCATATTGAATCTGTTTCCCCATTTTTAAGTTGTGGAAGGTTCCCACCTCCATGATAAGGCCGCTGGCAAGGGAATGTGCTCTCACTTCCTCTTCCCGTTTGTCCCCTATCGTGGGCTTCAGAGCCCTCCTCCCTCTGAGGGGCTCTGGGATCCAGACTTGCCAGTTCCTACTCCCACAGCCATTTTTGGAAATGAGTTATTATGGACCAAAAAGATTTGTGGATTGGATAATGGGAGCAGCATGAGATACAGATTACATGTGGGGTCTTGGTGACCAATGTTAATCATTTGGAAACACCCCTTTAACTTGATGGTCAAGGGTCAAGGGCATTTAGAAACATTGATATCAGTTTTTGAAATGGTGAATTCTTTTTGAGCTCTCGAGAAAATAGACCGGAGGTTTTCTAAACTTGGAGGCTCCTGGAGGCATTAGAGTATATGGGTTCTTCTACCTTCTGAAGATTCAGGCCTAGAATAGCAACAAATAATGTGGGAATCCCCAGGCAGATCCCAGCTGCCAGAGTCTGAGCCACGTGGTTGGGTGTGTACATGTGTGCAGACTTGTATGAGAGGAAGCGTTTAGGGGAAAATCATTTTGAAACCATCCTGGAAATGGAACTAAATGCTCTTTTTTGAAGTTCATTTTTATGAAAGAATATGCCCAGGAACTTCTTTGTAGGAGAGAATTTTCTGATTTTCCACCCCATGTTCAGGCACTAATACAAGAGCCCACCTCACCTAGGAAAGCAGTTGAGGTTCTACTTAAATTTGGGGGAGTGGATGGCAGACCCTCAAGGTCTCCTGGGGCAGATAAAAGTAGGACTGCTAAAGCAAATCAGGGAGGTAGGGCCCCAATCTGGAAGACCAAGCCAAGGTGCACAAGATCCTGGAGACTGGTTTCTGGATAGTGAAGGGTCAGTGTAAAGCAGAGGCCCTAAGAACAGTGCTGCAGGAAAACCTAAATCTGTGACTTGATGGTCGACACCGTATAGACTGTGCAGACCAGCTAAGGAGAAGAGATGAAGTGAAAGGGGATCCCAGAAGTACATGTTAAAGACCTCTGCCACCTGGGGAGCTTCTGCACAGTAGACACTTCCTTGGTCATCTGATGGCTCCACCTAGATTTGGGGCAGGAGAGTGACAGTGAAAAGGCAGTGGCTTTCTTAGCTCATCTCTGGTTCAGTGGTGACTTTCCCCAATGAGGCTTTGATGAGGATTTTGTCCTAACTTTGGAGAAGTTTGGAACACAGAGTCAGGGAGTACAGTCAAATTCTTGGAGAACAATAGAATCTCTTCTGAGATGTTCAAGCCAGAAAGGCTGAAGGTGTTAAGCATTCAGCACGGCTTTTTCTGAATGTAAAGGTCAACAAGGATATGGCTGGGACTTTTACAGATGCTGCTTGCTTGTCATGGTGAGGCTATGGAAAGGAGTATCTGGACTTCAGGGCTAGCTTTTTCTCCTACTTGCAAAGTGGTCTTGGATAATTCACACACACTCTCTGGGCCTCAGATTCCTCATCTGTGAAATAAGGTAATTAAATTTGAGTGCCACCATCTTATTCATTTAACTCTACGTGCCTCAGTTCTCCATTTAACAGTAGTATTTCCAAGAACTTCAGATAGACCTTGTCACTCTCAGAGGAGAGTGTACTACCTCTTTCAGAGTTGCAGGTCTACTGTCCAACAACTGTATGTGTGTTGGAAAAGTGGTTCATGGTGACAGGGTTGAGTTGTAGGTTCTCAAGATAGCAGATCCAGGGTCAGAACTGGAAGCCTACCTGGATGATTGTGCCTTGGAAGGGCTCCAGAGTCTCTAACAGACAAGAGATCTGAGAAGAAGAATTGCCCAATATTGCTCACTGCGATTGGCTACGGCTGGTTACCTATTTTAAAAGCCTCCTGGGGCCATGAAACAACATCAGGAGAAACATGCCAAACCTGTTCCACTGTATGTTGAATATGCTTGTTTCTCACCCCAAAGTGTCCCATCTTCATCCTCCTCCTCACTCTCAGCATCTTTCCTTCCTTCAGTTCAGTTGCCCATAAACTTCAGTTTCCTTGCGCCTCAGTCATTTATTCCCCTGGGAGCACCTCTAGGGATGCGGTGGTACAAATGAAGCTGAGGGATGATGGTGGAGAAAAGTCCAAGGGGGTGGGGAGGAGGGAGGTATGCTTGGAATCTTCAGGCATGTCTATACCTGAAGTCCTACCAAATGATAACAACACACTGTTGTTTCCAGCTCTGTTCTGGGTGCAAAGCAGGAGACTCTTACAGGCTGATAGGCTGGTCTTTGGATTCTCTCTCCTTCCCCATGCCAACTTGTGTGTTCCAAGGAGCCTGCTCGAGGCTGCAGGAACCCAGGGGCTCTCTCCAGATTGGTGATGAGGCAAGTGCTTTGAATGACTGTCAAGGTCTTTAGCTTAAAAAACTCAGGTGACTCTCCTGAAACCCCTGTCTTCAGGGGCTGGAGGAATGGCATATACATCTCCACAATTTGTTATCTGAAACCCTTGGGGCCTGTGGATTTTAGAATAGTACATGGTACACATACTGTGTATTACATAAAACCTCCAGCAGGATCTGGAGCAAATCTGTAATAAAACATATTCATATTTCTGCAGCAAGTCTTATCTAAATCGTCAAGTAAGTGGGATAAATAAAGCCTACAAAGAGTCTCATGCTAGTTCAGGTCATTCTTTTTTGCTCAATAGGTTCGAGGCAGGTCAGATTTTGCTACCAACTGAGTTAGGAAAAAACTTCCAATTTTCAGGTCTCAGTGGATTTTGGAATGCTGTTAAGGCATTGTGGTCCTGCATTGCCTCATATAATCCTACAAGGTGAGAATTAATATCCCATTTTACAGATGAGGAAACTAGGGCTGAGAGAGAAGATCAGTAACTTGCTTAATGCCTTTCAACTGATAAATGGCTGGGCTGTGCTTCCAGTCCA
The DNA here is from genome assembly GCA_029593785.1 of Cabassous unicinctus. NCBI lineage: Eukaryota > Metazoa > Chordata > Mammalia > Cingulata > Chlamyphoridae > Cabassous > Cabassous unicinctus. The sequence goes on from JAQZBX010004006.1 coordinate 5,448, forward strand.
GGTCTGCCTGCCTCTAAAGCCAGGCTCTTTCCTGAGGTATGGCACATCTTTACTCTCTAGCAGTAAGTGAAGGAGAGTTGGGGTGGGGATGGGAAGCTTCGATTTTGGCATCTTCACCAATTAGGGAGACACTTTCTGCACATCTGACAGGGATAATTTATTGGCTTGATCTTATTTATATATTGACTTCTGGGATCCCAGTAGACAAAAGGCTCAGAAGACAGGAACCTAATGTTCAGTCAACTTTGTGGCTTACAAGATGAGTCCAGCTGGCTTTGTGGGGGTGGTGAGAGCCAAGAACAAATGGGGTCAAGTTGGGTTTAGTGAGAGAAGCATCATCTGCAGTGGAAACAACCCTGTGCAGAACCAGCAGAATGCACAGTACTTCCTGCTTCCCCACCCATTGTCTGGGCTGTGGACAGCCGCCTTGTCCTGAGTAGGAACCAGTCTTGAGAGAAGATCTGACTGAAAGAATCACGAATCCCAGATAAGGATGAAAGTCATGTGCAGCTTGAAATAGGGAGAATTCAATTAGGGGTCTCATAGGTCTTCATTAGTAATTTGGAGAAAAAGGTCAAATGAAGTGCCAATTCAATCTATTGAAGATGCACGGTGTGCTTTTACCACTTTATTGGAAAGATGGACATTGGTCTGTTGTCTGGACAATGGCATAGATAACTTCCCTCCCCTTATCTTTTAAGTGCTGTCAGATGGGAACTCTGGGTCATCTCTAGGTCAGGCAAGATCTGAACTCCTAATATTCAGGCTCACGTCTCCATGGAGTCCTGTGTCTGTGTGTCTGCGACGAGGAGCCTGCCTGCCATCAATGGCTCTAAGCAGCATAGGGGCCAGGCTCTCTAGTGAGGCACAAGCCTGTGCTGTGTCCTTCACTAAGAAGACACCCATTAAGGAGGGTGGCAGGTTAGTTGCCATAGGAACAAGGAACATCTGCTCCAGCCAACTAGAGAACAGATGGGGGGAAATCTTCTTAAAGGAACCATTAGCCCATAGAACTGGTGACAAGGACATAGGTTTTTCTAAAGGGGCAGATTGGACCCCTTGGCCTTAGAGAACTGTGAGGCTCTAAAGGACCTGCATTTGCTTTGGAGAGTGCAGGTTCTCCCCTGAATGATGACTCTCCTCTGGGAACATGTCTCAAAGCTGTGGCAGCTTATTGGTTGCCAGCTCAGAGCTCCTCGAGTCTTTGTCAGTAGCACCCACCTGCCACCTTCCTTAGGAATCTTAACTCGCCTATAGGGCCACATCCACTTCTCCGGCTGCCATCGCCCTCTTGAACATCCTAGATACTTTTCTAAACTGGGTAGTAGTAAACTTATCTGCTTTCTCGGGACTCTTATTTTTATCGTCATCCTCCCAGAGGGCCTAATCTCTAAGCCTGAGAGACTCTCAGCACCCTTTCCTGCTGCCCTTAGGCAAACTTCCCAGTTCCTTTCCTTCTTCCCTTCCTTTTGCCTTCGTCCCCTTCCTCACACCAACCATGCATGCCAAGTCCAAATTAGACAGTGGGTCCTCCAGAAGTTGGTTAGGACTTAGTTAGAACTTCTAGGTACAAGTAATGTAAACCTATGCAAACCAGGCTAAGCCCCAAAGGGGATTTTATTATAAGGGAACTGTTGTGTCCCTCAGAACTCAAGGTCAGAGAAATGACTGGATCGCAGAAATGAACTAGAACCAAGAAGCTGAATGCCACAGAAGTCTCGTTGCCTTTGCTCCTGTCCTGGTGCAGGCTAAACACTCTCTGCTTCCTGGTCAGTCCACAGGAAGAAAAGATGGCCTCCAACAGCTCTCTCTTGGCACTCGACCAGTCCAGTCACCTGGAGAAGGACTGACTCTCTCTTGATCTGAATTTCTTCCTAGGGGAGGAATTTTGGCTGAGCTCAGATCAGTGGCTGCCCCTGCACCAATCATTGGCCACCAGGAGAATGCCGTCAAGTTTGGGAAACATGGCTATTACCACTATAACCATGTGGATATTGGGGTGGAGGGAGTTTCTAGAAAGGATTTAATACTTTCTATCATGCATTAGCCCATCTTGGACCTCCAAGCCTAGAGGAGTTTGGCTTGGAGAGTTTATGCCTCCCTGACGTTTCTTGGCTGACCATGGGGACTAGCAAGGCCTGGTAGGTAGCATGGCAGTAAGACTGCAGGAGCCCAGGGCATGGCTGTGGTATTGCTATTACCATGGTGGAAAAGAATGGAAGCTGGACCTTGAAGGCCATTCAGTTCCCCTACCCAACCCACAGATCAAACTCCGTCCTTTTAGTAAATTCCTTCATAAAAGATTTTATTGTTTCATCAGACACTAGGGTGTCAATGTCTAAAAGTCTCACAGTTGGAAAGCTTGTCACTGTTTTTAAACTCAGGCTTTCATAATGTAATTGAGTCTATTGACCCTCACTCATAATGTCATTGAATCTTTGGACTCATGAGGAGGACGAATGCCACCATCTTGTTTAGGTTAGAACTGAATCAGTCAATAGGACATCATCCTATGCAGGACAGGGGTTTGGGCCAGGGTCTCTAGCAATTTAGCACCACATGGCTGGTACTGCCTTTCTTCCAAATTGCTTCCAGAGAGGAGAAGAGACAATACTTGTCTACTCATGGAAATGGCAGAGAGCACTGCTCCAGCTTCCTCCTTCCCAACCACAAGCTTGATGAAACTAGAGCCAGCTTTGGACCACAAGAAAGGTATGATGGTCAGGCAGGCCAAGGGGGAGGGGTAGGAGGTGTAGGGAGAGGACAGCAAAGGGGTCTGAGAACAAGGTACTGTCTTCCATCTATCACTCACACTCATGAACCTTGGGGGAGTCTGGGTAATCAAAATCCACAAAGAACCCAAAATCCTTTGGGATCTTTGACAAGAAAAAACTCATATTTAGCAATGTAGAGGGGACTGAAATTCAGTCTGTAAGTTTGGATACTGATAATGATAACTACTAAGTACGTGACAGGCATTGCTTAAGTATTTTTACGTGGACTAACTCATTTAATCCTCATAACAAATCCTATGAGGTAGAAACTACAATGACCCCTACTTTGCAGATGAGGAAACTGAGGCATACAGAGATTGAATAACTTGCCCAAAGTCCCAGTGCTAGTAAGAAGCAGTGCCAGAATTCAAACCAGGCAGCCTGGCTTCGTCCCAGACCCTCTCTGATTAGGCAACTAAGGACTAAGCAGTTCTATCCCAGATGAGCCAGGAGAAAACCCCATCTAATGTTTCATCATCTCCAGGGCAGGGTCTCTGTCCTTTATAGCTATGTGCTCAGCTCAGTGGCGTACACCGAATAGAAGCTTTTGTTGCGAAGCAGAAAATTAACAAGGGAAGAGCATTAGTCTTTGTTCTGAGATTTTCCAAGAAGAGAAAAACAATTTATATTTAGACAAGCCATGTATTTTCCTACCAGAAGGCAGTTCTAAAGGGTTAAATGTCACATCACAGACAAATGTTGTGAGCACTTCAGAGAATTTTTTAGAAAGAAGGATGTGTTAGCCAGTGACTTTCTCCATTGAATTTTTCTTTATCTCTACCCTGGTTGCTAAAATCTTTTACTGTTTCTTCTGTCCTTTGCATGACGCTGTACCCCTTTTCCTTAATTCAGAAAAAGGCTTCTACCGCCCACCCCCAAACCTCCATCCACAGTAACATGGACAGGCGTGGAGCAGAAGAACCAGAGCTGGAAGGAGGAGGGGAGGGTCTCCCCGCTTGGCTGTATGCTGTGAGGGGTGTGTGGGAGGGGGCCGGAGACCTGAGCACTTCCCTCTTATTTTGCCGGACTCCCCTGGAGCCAGTGAGGTGGGGGTGTCTCTGAGTGGAGGAGAGGGAGGGCTGGAGGGGCCCAGAAGCTGGGCTATTTCTGTAACACAGAACACATCTGCAGCCAGCCACAGAGAAGGTCAAACTCTGGGCGCAGGGCTGGAATGCAAGGGGCCAGGCGGTGGGAGAGCTGCGGTTTCACCCCTTTGGGCTGCTTGGAGGACCACTGCCGTGCCCTCTGGGGAAGGTGGGGCCACCCACAGCAAAGCCTGAGGTGGGGAGGCTCTCAACCCCTGTGGTGATGTTGTGTTGCTGGGGGGGGCGGGGGGTAAAATCCAAACACCCACTGCGCTGAGGTAGAGAGGAATTTAATTCCAATGTGTGGGGGCTCCAGTTTGCCATTAAAAATGAATCAGGTCAGGCGAAAGCCCTGTGTGAGAGGAAGGAGAAACAGCGTTGAGGAACGGGCAGGGAGGCTCACGCAAACTGTGCGAGTGGGTGCAGTGTTCAGACATACAGACACGCGTGGGGGCACGTTTGCCCGGAGGCCATGCAGCTTTGGCTTCAGGCCTCCCCGCTTGCAGGGATCCCTTCCGAGGCCCCCGCTAATTTGCTTTTGTATTCTTTTTCTTAATGAGGACTCCCCAAATTGTATACACTTCAGGCCCCACAAAACCTGGCTCTGCCCTTGCATCCATGTACACCAACACACACACCACTCCTTCCTTGTTTCCCCCTTTACACAGCCCTTTTGCTACACACACACAGTGTCTTCTATCCTTTACCCTCACATGTGTGTGTACGTGTGTGGTTTGGGACTTGCTGAGTTTCTGTTTAGAGTTAGAAAATTGCCCTTTTCCAGTCCTGCTTTTGTCGTAGAAGGACCGTCTTGGCTGAATCTGCCTGCTGCCTGACCTTGGACTACCCTGCCTTTGGCCAGTCCCTCTTCAGGTCCCTGGACCTATAATCTGCTGGTTTGTTTTCCTTCCCGTGCTTGTGGATCCTTCCCAGATGAACCCAAGCCTCTCAAATGGGGAGAAGGCTCCAGATGGGAAATGGGACTGTAGAGAGGGGCTTTCCCCCAGTGAGCCCCAAGCGCTCAGCACTCAGTGGCCTCATTTGTCTTCCCATTCACTCTATGGCAAGGTGACTCCTTGTTTCATGTCCGGTGTGGTGGGTCCAGAGGGGACCAGCACTTGCCCCCACTTTACGGCTTGATAAGTACAGAGGAAGCACTAGGGCTTAGGTCTTCTGCCCTGTGATGTCCCTGGACTTGACTTGCTTTTCAACTTCCAAGTGCAATTTGACACACACAAAAAACCTACCTTCCCAGTTCAAAGTATGCTAGGGGCACACCTTCCTCTGGTCTCGGATGTGATTATTCTGGCTCCTAGGGCTAGAGGGACAGGGAACTGACTCAGAGTCACTTAAAGGCATTTTAAACTGGGTTTAGGTACCATCTTGATGGATAACTTCTTTAGGAACAATTGTGGTGTATCCATCTTTATGCAGCCAAGTGTTGAGGGGTATTCTGAGTTAAAATTAGGCCTAGGCAGCCACCACTTCCTCAGATGAACAGTCCAATGCAGATACATCTAGACAATGCAGATACTGAATGTTTACTAGGTACCAGGGACTCTTTTAAATTCTTTACTAGTATAATCTTATTTAATCCTATGACAAAACCATGAGGCAAGTGCTTCTCATAGATGGGGGAATGAAGGCACGAGAGGTTAAGTCACTCACCCAAAGTCCCTTAGGTAGTGACTGACGGAGCCAGGATTAGAAATGGGGCAAGGCAGTCTTATTCCAGAGCCCAAAATCTTGAGGCCAATACAGATCCAACTCAGAAAAAAAATGAGCTAAGGGATTAATTTGTAGGATGATGCATGAGAAGGGAATCTCGAGTTGCACAACTAACATCAAGTGGGAAGAGAGCCGGCTTTGGACTGTGTCCTGGGCTCTAATCCCAATTCTCCCACTTCCTAACTGTGTAGCCTGGGGCTAGTTCCCTGACCACTCAGGTTCCTCCTCTGGAAGAGCAGAGAAGTAGTCCCTCTCTCTGGAGTTTAAACAGAAACTTTGCTAGCATTGTGGCTTCCATAGATAATTTCCTTTTTCTTTCAGTGCCAGTTGTCAAGTCTTCCCGGGGAGGGTGGGGAGTGATTTGGGATTTCATGGTCAATTGTTGTTTCAGCAGGAAATGCCCACCCATCCCTCCAATGCCCTGACTTCTGGACAAGCCTTCTTGCCATCACGGTTCCCTACTGTCCCCTCTCGGGGCTGCCTGGAAGTGGAGGGGATACAGGCTAAGGGAGAGGGGTGTATGGCTTCATGCCCTCTTGTCACCCTCTGGTTCCACTTTCTTCTTCTTGTTCCTTTTTAAAAACAAGGACCTTCTCTTACATAACCACAGTACAATGAACAATTTCAGACATTTAACATTGATACAATTGTAATTGTCCAACATACAGACCTTATTTAAATTTCACCAGTTGTCCTGATAATGTGATTAGATCTAGTCCAGGATCCTGTCTCTTTCGTCTCCTTTAATCTGAAAGAGTTTCTCAAAGCCTTACATTGAGTTTTTTTTTGTAGAATACAGGACTCCCTCTACCCCTTCCTGGGCCTTGTCCATTCTCCCCTTCTCCCTCTCACATCCCCACTAAGCCACAAAATTTAAAGGGGTGCTAAAACAAAAACACAAACAAAAATAAATGAAAAACTCTCAGTAATCAAGACAAATAATATTTTAATGGAATTTTGTTTAAAATTAAAATTAACACAAAAATTTCCTGATGGGTGAAAAAATCAACATTTTAAATAAAGACAGGATCATCCTGTCCTGGGAATGACAGTGTGGTGGGGCTTCTTCCTGAGGAGAGGAGAAGGGAGGGTGGAGGACCAAGAGGAGGCAGAGGAGTGCAGAGGCGTGGAGCCGAGCCGGGTCTCTGACCTGGAGCTCCCTAACAGTTTCCAGCTGCTTCCACACCCACCAGACTTCCCGCCTTGGGAGTGGTTTTGGTTGATTTTCTCCCCCTCTTTTCCCATCTAATGTGTGATCTAATCAGATTCTTGCATCTTTCGCATCTCTGCCAGTCTTCCTTGTCTTACCACCGCAGCTCTCCCTTTAGTTGATCCCATTCAGATCCTAGGTCTCCTCATTGGCATCCGTCCTGGGAGCCCCTTCCGGCTCCACCACTGGCCATGATGCTAGCCCATCGGCATTCACACGTGGTTCTGGGAATGGAGCCAGGGGGGAGGGTGGGTGATCACAGGCTGGAGGCAGGTCGGTGGCAAGCAGGAAAGAGCTCTGGACTGAGGTGAGAAGACTTGAGTTTAGCCTGGCCTCCTTGGTGTAGGGGGTGGGTTATCTTAGCCAAGACCCTTAACTCTGTGCACTTCAGTCCTACCTCGTAGGAGCATGGAAGAATCAAAGGAGATCATGGTGAAAGTGCTTTGGAAATCATGGTTTTGCTTGACATTTTCCCTTCTGTCTTAAATATTCCGTTACGTTTGTAAATACCGTCTTCAGCTCTCTCACATTATTGGATCCAAATCCATGGAGGAGTCCCGGCTGTTGAGCTCCATTCCCGTCTTTGCCTTTCCCCACCATTTCTGTCAGGCCAAGGCTGGTCGCTGGGAGAGGCTGGAGTCCCTGCCTAGCGGCCCCCAGCACCACACAAACATACAGCATCTCATCCTGGTGTAAGTTACAGTGGGTGGGGCCCAGGTGGGTTTTGTTGATGCAGTTTTAATCTCAGCTGAAGGCCTTTCTTTTCCTTTTTATAGCTTTATTGAATTATAACCGATATACAACATACTGCACATATTTAAAGGGTAAAAATGGGTGCATTTTGTGACATGAACATATCTCTCAGTCCCCAACATTTCTTCATGTCTCTTTGTAATCCCTTCTCTCACCCCATCCCCAGGCAACCGCTGATCGGCTTTCTGTCACGATAGATTAGTTTGTCTTTTCTAGAATATTGTATAAATGGAATCATACAGTATGATGATACAATCCTCTCTTGGGGGGTGGGTCTGGCTTCTTTTGTGCAGCATAATTATGTTGAGATTCATCCACGTTGTTGCATATACCAATAGTTCATTTCTTTTTATTGCTGAGTAGTATTCCATTGTATGGATCATTATACATTGTATTTGTGTGTTGAATGGATACTTGGGTTGTTTGCAGTTTGGGGCTATTATGAAAAAAGGTTGCTATGAACATTTGTGTACAAGTCTTTGTGTGGACATATGCCTTCATTTCTTTTGTGTGAATACCTAGGAGTGTAATCGATGGGCTGTACGACAGGTACATGATTAACCTTTTAAGAAACTGTCATCTTGTTTTCCAAAGAAGATGTACCATTTTACACTCTCACCCCCAGCAGCGTACAATAGTTCCATTTCCTCCACATTCTTGCCAACACTTGGTACGATTAGTCTTTTAATTTTAGCTATTCTAGTGAGTATGTAGTGGCACCTTACCGTGGTTTCAATTTGCATTTCTCTAATGATGCTGAGCATCTTTTCATGTGCTTTATTTGATATCCATACACCTTTTTCGGTGAAGTGTTTGTTCAAACCTTTTGCCCATTTTTTATTATGCCTTAACATTAAGTTGTAAGAGTTTTTTATATGTTCTAGATAAAGATAAAAGTTCTGTCAGTTATATGTCTTACAAATATTTTCTCTCAGTTTATAGCTTACCTTTACATTTTCATAAGTGTCTTTTGAAGAGCAATTTTTTAAATTTTGATGAACTTCAGTTTATTTTTCTTTATAGTTGATACATTTTATGTCATATTTAAGAAATCTTTGCCAAACGAAAAATCATTAAACTTCTTCCAGTTTCTTCCAGAAATTTTATAGTTGTAGCTTTTACATTTAGATCTGTGATCCATTTTGAATTAATTTTTTAAATGTAGGGTCAAGGTTCTTTTTTATTTTTGGATATGGATGTCCAGTTTTTCCAGCACCATGTATTGAAAAGGTATTGTTTTCCTTCTGAATTGGCTTTACACCTTTGTAAAAAATAAATTGACTGTGTATGTGTGGGTTTATTCCGGGACTCTCTATTCTGTTATGTTCATCTATAAGTGTGTCTTTATGCCAATACCACATTGTCTTGACTACTGTACTTTTATAATAAGTCTTGAAGTCAGGTAGTGTAAGTCCTCCAACTTTTTTCTTCCTTTTCACAGTACTTTTGGTTATTCTAGGTCCCTTGTACTCCCATATGAATTTTAGAATAATCTTTCAATTTTTACAACAAACCTGCTGGGATTTTGATTGGGATTGTGTAAATTCTATAGAAAAATACTGTGGGGGAATTGACATATTAATAATATTGAGTCTTCTGATCCATAAGCATGGTAGAGTTCTCCTTTTATTTAGGTTTTACTTAATTTCTCTCAGCAATGTTTTGTAGTTTTTTGTGTATAATTCTTGCACATCTTTTGTCAAGTTTATACCTGGGTATTCCATATTTTTTATGCTCGAAAATGGCATTTTTAAAAAAGATTTATTTTTATTTTATTTATTTATGCCCCCCTTGCTGCTTGTGCTCGCTGTGTCCATTCGCTGTGCGTTTTTCTGTGTCTGCTTGTCTCCCTTTGTTGGGTCATCTTGCTGCGCCAGCTCACCATGCCGCGTGGGCCGTCAGCTCACCACCCCGAGAATCGAACCTGGGGCCTCCCATATGGTAAACGGGAGCCCAATCACTTGAGCCACATCCGTTTCCCAAAAATGGCATTTTAAAAATTTCAATTTCTGATTGTTTGTTGCTAGTATATAGAAATACAATTGAGTTTTCTATATTGACTTTGTATCCTGAGACCTTTTAAAAAAAAAAATTTTTTTTAACTTAGTTTAACAGAGCAAGAAACTGGAAATACTGAGGAACAGGGCCATTTGTGTGATATGATAAGCATTTAAAATGGCATATAAAAACATCAGCGTCATTCCCTGTTTTGAGTCAGTAGGTTGTTTCAGCAGCAGCCCTGCAGCCACTCGTGGCCATAAAGCAGGGGTTCTTAACCAGGGGTCCGTGAGCTCGAACTGAAATTCTAAAAACATTATTCTTGTGGGGACATGTTGGTGCGGGTGTGATCTATTTATTAAATAATACGCAGGATAGTGTGGACTTAGGAAGGGGTCCGTGGTTTTCACCTGACTGGCAAAGGGGTCTGTGGGAGAAAAAGGTTAACAACCCCTGCTGTGAAGGGTGTGAGAGGAGGGGTGTTATGGTGAATTCTGGCCCTCTGCAGGTGGAGCTGCCCTAGATCTCTGGGGTATGCTTGAGGGTGAAGGGAGCAGAGAGTGCAGTTCAGCCCCTTTAAGAGGCCAGGGCCAGCCAGCCCTCAGGCCACTGGGAAGGCAGCCCAGGAGATAAGATAAAGCCCCGGCCTGGTTTAAGCCTGGATCCTGGGCTGCTGTTGCTGGACTACTAATAGGCAAACAGGAACTAGGGATAATAAAGAAGAGGTGCCAGCTACTAGACCCAGACTGGGAAGAGGTAGAGCAGCCAAATCACTCATCTGGGGCCTGAAGGGAGGATGGATTATGAATTGTGGCTATATAGAGAGAGGGTACTGGTATTCTGCTGAATATCCTACCATATTTATGAGCATGGCTGAAAAACCCTACTAGACTGTAATTCCTTAAAGGCAACGACCCCGTTTTTATATCCCTGGTGCTCTGCTTTGTATGTAGTAAATGTTCAATAAATACATGCTTATTGAGCTCTTTATGCTCTAGTGAGACGCTCTGATATAAGGTTTAGCGACTACATGATTCTTTCTGAAACTAGAAAAATCCTAGCAAAGACTTTGAAAAGCCTGGAGCTGCTCATTTGCACATATCTGCCTAGGTTTGCAAGTGCCCTACATGTAGATACTTTCATGCTGGATTTAGATTTCCGCAATCAGTTGCCTGTTTTTGAAGGGATGAAGAGGGGATTTGTCTTGACTCATTCCTACCCACCTTTTATGTGGGTCCACCAAAGAAGCAAACATGATTTCTGTGACTTTGAAATTTAAAGAATACCCGTGGTTGCATAGTTTATGCAGATAAAAGCAGTTCTTTGCCTTTCGACTTGTTTCCCCTCTTAATTTCTATTACAATTCTCTGTTCCACTCTCCAAACTCCTGAGTGGAGCAGGGAGATTATAAGGCAAAGAAACCCTCGAGCTAAACAGCCCAGTAGCTCAAATTGCTTAGAAGCCCTCAAAGATTAGTGCACTGTACCTGGACAGAGAAGTTTGAGGCTCTTACATGGATCAGAAGACTGCCTTCCTTTCCGCTGCCTCCTGTCCCAGGGCTAGGGATGCTATGACTACCTTTGTCTGCTCTCCCTCCTCCAGGAATAAATAAAAATACCATCCCCTCCCCCAGATCCCGGCTCCTCTATTGGCCCGCCAAGCAAATATTTCATAATGTGCGCTCATCCAATTGGGCATCGTGCCAGAGCCAAGCGCCTCAGGTTGCGGCTGCGCTCCAATCAGGCAGGGCGGCCTGGGTGGGACGAGAGGGCTCTCCCTCTCCACATGGCCCACGGTGGCGTTACTCAGGTAGATGGCACCAAGGTGAGAGTGGCCACTTGTTCAGGGCTGGGCAAAGGGGGCAGGACTGTCCATCAACCAGTTTGAGGCAACTCAGCACTGAAGGGGTTACGGTCATTGAGCATGTGTGGCTGTTAATGATTGCTACCCACCAGGGACCTGGTGAGTATTAATGGAAAACCTTTTTCCTATTCTTGAGTGTGAGAGGAGTCAGGGCTAGAGGAAGCAGAGGGGGCGGCAAAGGAAAGCCGGTGAGTGAGTTATCTGTCTGCTGTAGGTTTGTCTGGGTGGCTCTGGAGCAGGTAAGGAAACATTCGATTTACCCATTCTATCAGCTATAGTGGGCTTTTGTTAGAACCAGATACAAATTCTCAGCTTTGGAGCCAGATTTCGGTATCATTCCTATTTTTTAGAAGGAGACCTTCAGGATTGTTTTAGTCCAAGGGGGCGAGCTACTTAGCCCAGCCACGGGAGCTACAGACCATTGTCTGTCCTGACGCTGAGAAGTGGTTTTGTCTGGCCACCGGGCACACAAAGCTGGAGCGGCTGCTCTGCCTCCCTCTCTCTCTGAGCCATTGTCTCCAGAGAGGGGCTCAGCAGCCCAGGGCAGAAGGGCCATGGGCCTCCCTTGTGGGCTGATTTACTAGGACCAGGCCCAGGAGGTGGAGGCGGGGATGGCTGAGGCAGGTGTGGAGAGGTGGGGTGGGACAGATCAGGGAGGCGGGCAGAGGTGGGGTGCAGGGAGCTGGAGGGAGAACTCTTAACTCTTTAAGGCAAACTTGTCATTTGGGAGCAAGCCCGAGCTCCGGGAAGAGAGAAAACCAACCTTTGTGGCTTCCCTTCTGTTGTTCTCTCACCCTGAACTTCCCCCTCAGGTCCCTTAGCCTCTCACCCTCCAAAAAACGTGTGCTCTTTGCTCCGGTAACCTTCTCATGATGTGATGATATGTCAAGCTTGTGCTGGGAGTGTGGGCAAGAGTCTCTTGGCTTTGTTGGTACAGACAGTCTGACTTTGCTCAGCTGTGATCCGTGTGTGTGTGTGTGTGTGTGTGTACTCACACATGCCCATGTGATAAAAAATGAGAGACTAATTTGTCTCCTGAGGAGAAATGTTGACTTTCCCCTCCTCTTAGCTAGGAGCCCTTTTGTTCCCCTGCCTCTTTCTTGGGAGGAAAACATCCTGATGACATAATGGTAGTGATGTTAGGGCGGGACCTAGGCAGGGACTTGGCCCTGGAGGGGCATGTGGGCAGGAACAGGTTGCTCCCTGTGCCAGGCTGGGAGGCAGATCTGAGAGATAAGGGGAACCCAGCCCCCCAGTCACTCTGCTGTGGTGCTTCCTCTGGCCCGGCTGCTGATGGCAAACAGAAACCAGGCACCTGCGGGGAGGAGTCAGCAGGGCCCGGGAGAAGCGCCAAGCTCCTGGGCATTTGAAGGAAGAGAGCGCGGGCAATAGAGTATGGGAGGAAACTGGGGGTCCTTGTCAAGTTCTGCCTTGTACTAAGAGTTAGCCACAAGTATGACTAGCCATCGTGCATCTTCACACTCCCAGGAGAAGAGGTACAGAGGGATTGTTATTCCAAGGAAGAGCCGGTTTCCTGGGCATGTGACCTTTGCCATCAAACAGGGCCCTGCAGGCTCTGAAGTGCCCCACACTGGGTTTAAATGCTTTTCTGTTGCCATCTTGAAATTCTTAATTTTTGAACAAGAATTCCTGTGTTTTCAATTTGCACTGGACCCTGAAAATTATGCAGCCAGTTCTATTCCCAAGGCCAGCCAGAAGTTGCAGCAGCAGGACAATTGTTCATATACTCCACCAGGTATAGGCAGACTCACCTGGTAGCTCAGGTGTCACTGACTAAGGCTGGCTTCTGTCCTGGCCAGTACCAGCACAGCATCCTTTGTCTTTCCTTCTCTCTGCTCCCCTCCCAACGTACCCACTTGTTCTAGCTTTCTTGCACAGTCTTCCTCCAAGGCTACTGCATGGCCACAGGAGGCAGGGGGAGAGGCTGCGGTGGCCCTTATCGGATTGCCTTCCTTCCTCCCCAGGCCCCCTCTCTCCCACATCTGGGCTGTAGCCAGCTGGCCACTCTGGGCTGGGGGCTAGGCCTGGGACCACCTCTTCCATTCCTCTAAGTCTTCTTCTCTCCCCTCTCTAAGCCTGGGTTTTCAATGGAAACTCTGACACCTGCTTCCTGTGCTGTTTTTTAAAGGAATAGACTGTTTTCTCCTGTGCTTACCACAGGCTCCTGGCCTGGATGGGTGCAGGGATGAGGGCTGGGGAGGTGCAGGTGAAGGCACCTCCTTGTGGCAGCTCCTCTGTCTCTGCTTCCCTCCATGCCGGCTCCCCCTCCTCTGGACCCAAGGGCCCTGTGAAGACCTCTCTTTCTTCTTCCCTCCAGCATCTGCCAGAAGTTGGCCAATCCAAGAAGGAAAAGGAGGGCAGGAGAGAGGAAAGAGTCCTCAGCTCTCCTCTGCCCCCTTCCTTGAGCTGCTCTGTAACCTTTTCCAAATGGCCTGCCCCCAGTAGGGCTGTTATTATGGTCTTTTCAAACCCTGGAGGGGAATCTTAATGCATATGATTTAAAAACAATGGATTATCTGGATTGATTTTCACTGGACTTTGAAATGTTTCATTTGATTTTTAATTTTTACCTTTTTATTTTGGCCAGCAGATTTCCCTTTCTTTTTATGGGTTAGCTTCAGACTATAAGGGAACTTGCTAGTATTCCCTGAGGACAATGAACACATATAAGCTGGTGGGTGGATAAATTGGTTTGGAATGAAATGTTTCATAGAATGCAAAAATATTAGAACTGGAAGGCAACTTAGAGATCATCTTAGCCCAGTGTTGTCCAATAGAACATTCTGCAGGAGTGGAATATCTGTTCTAATATGTTAGCCACTAGCCACTGCAGCTTTTGAGCCTCAGTGAACTGTGGCTGGTATGACTGAGGAACTGGCATTTTAATTTTCTTTAATTAAAATTTAGTACATCAATATTCTTAGGGGAAGCGGGTGTGGCTCAGTGGATAGAGCTCCCGTTTACCATATGGAAAGCCCCGGGTTCCCTTCCCGGGGCCTCCTTGTGAGGGCAGGCTGGCCTGCGCGGCCCGGTGGGCTGATGCAGCAAGACCTCACAACAGGAAGCGGGTGTGGCTCAATCGATAAAGCCCCCGTTTACCATGTGTGAGGCCCCGGGTTCGCTTACTGGGGCCTCCTTGTGAGGGCAGGCCAGCCCGCGCGGCACGATGGGCTGATGCAGCGGGACCTCACAGCAAGGGGGAGATAAGCAGACACGGAGAAAACACACAGCGAATGGACACAGCAAACACAAGCAGCAAGGGGGGGATAAACAAATAAATAAATAAATCTTTAAAAAAAAAAAAAATTCTTAGCAGCATTATTCACAAAAGCCAAAAGGTAGAAAAACCCAAGTTTTCATCAACAGATGAATGGATAAACAAATTGGGTATATACAGACAATGGAATATTATTCAGTCATAAAAAGGAATGCAGTTTTGAGATGTGGTAAAACATGGATGAACCCCTGACATCATGTTGAGTGAAATAAGCCAGACACAGAAGGACAGGTGTCATAAGATTCCACTTATATGAAATATCTAGAATAAGCACATTTAGAGACAGAAAACAGATTACAGGTTACCAGGGCCTGGGGGAGAGGAGAATGAAGAGTTTTTGCTTAATAGGTATAGAGTTTTTGTTTGGGGTCGTGAAAAAGTTTTGGTAATGGATGGTGGTAATGGTGACACAACAATGTGAATGTAATTAGTACCACTGAAATGTACATTTAAAAACGGTTAAAATGGGAAATTTTGTATTTTATATATAGGTTACTGCAATTAAAAAGCAAAAAACACAACTAACAGCCACATGTGCTAGTAGCTACCAAATTGGATAGCACAGGTTTGGTGCCACTTCCTTATTTAGTGAATGATTATGACATCAAACACTTACTGAGCAACTGCTCTGTGCAAAGCATTCTCCTAGAAGTTTCATATATGAGATCTTATTTAGTCCTCCTGGCAATCCAATTATTACTCCACGTTACAGATGGTGAAGGGTTTAAGGTGCTGGCCAGCTGCAGAGACTCCTGACTCTGAGGCCACTGTTCTTCCCCTTTTCCTTAAGGATGATCCACACACTGTCCATTCCTTGCCTTCCTGTGACAGCTTTCTTCAAACGTTCTCCAAGTCCCACGACTCTCTCAGGTCACAGTCATTTTCTGGCTGGCTCCACCAGGCTCCGCTCCTGGTTCTCATTTCAGGCTCCCTTTGGCTCTTCCCTACAGTAGGCAGGAGATTCCCCTGCCCTAGGAGTTTGCTGCAATCTCCCCAAGTACATGAGAAATTCCAGCCTCCTCCTCCTGACAAACGGAGTTGCTCAAAATCTCCCACGGTTTATCTGTGCTCCAGCTTCCCTCACTGCTTCCTAAGAGGGAAGACCAGCTGAGCCCTCCCTCGGGTCAGGTGGGGGCAGACTCTGTCTCGGGGTCCACCGATATCCAGGCACCCTGACTTACCCCTTTGGTCTGGTTTGCTCTCTGGGCAGGTGAGCAGCAACACTAAAACTAGAACTTTGCTGCCATTCCACCTGCCCTCACCACCCCCACCCCATGCAACTGGCAGAGGTAGGAGGCTCCTTCCTCTAGGGCAGCAGCCCCAGCTCCTGCTCTGCTCTGATTGATTTACTGCTCTCCTCTTCCCCAGACAAAGCCTCTGCTTTGAAGACTCTTATCAGAGTCCGGCTGGCCGTCAGGGAGTGGGGAGTGAGGCGGCAGGGGAGCAGATGGAACCCTGGTGAGAGGGATTTGAGGCTGAGCCCTTGCCTCTTTTCACCGGCACAATTCAGCAACCCAAACAAGAACAGCACCTGCCTGCCCCTCTGCAGCGCAGCCTCACCACTGGCCTGCCTCTGCAAGCACATCATCAAACGGTCTCAGTCCCTACCACACGCAGCATACCGGGCAGGGCACAGAGATAGAAAAGCCCCAGGCCGTAGGCAGTTTGCATGTGACTGCCCATCCATACCTCTGCACTCACCAGCTGCTCTAGGACTAACATTTATGGGTACCCCTGACCCCACATCACATACAGCCCCTTGACCTGTAGCCCACGGCTTTCACAGTGAGAGGGTTTGTGGCTTTCATTGCTGTGTTCCTGGAGAGTGCCCCCTGAGTCATGAAGCTCTATCCCTTTTCTTTCCTTGAGTGTAGACATAGCAGGGGCTGGGGAAAGCCAAGCAATGGGCAATGGACCTCAGCTTCCCTGCCTGTGAAATGGGTCTTGCTTTCCTCCTAATGCAAGGACCAGAGTCCATGTGGCTTTCATTTTATCCGCCTTTGTTCCACACCCCTTCAGAGCAAATCATCACTTTTCTTTCTCTGCTGTCTGGTCTGGTGGGAAATTTGTGTTGTCAATTGAACAAGGCATTACTTATTACCACTATTTTATTATTAAAGCGAGGAAACAGAGGCACAGAACAGCTTGACCCTCTCAAATTGCTGGATTAGCAACCAAGAAGACATTTGCTGCTTTTGAGAATGGGGAAGGAGCCACATCAGCCAGCAACATTACTCTCCAAACACTTCCTTTGTAAAAGTCCTCCTCGTGGGTGGGGTGGGGCCACTATTCTCTGTGGTACACCAAAACCAAATCTGCTGAGTGAGGAGTGAGAGAGATTGTTTTAATGACCTGCCACAGTCCCAGAAGCTAACAGCTGGGCTGCCTCAGCTCTGAAGAGTAGGGTTTGGGAGACAACTGGGAGCTGTGGGGAGGAGGGTAATTAATTACTGCCCTGCCCATTACCCTTAGGATCCTTTCCTTGGTGCTGACCACCAGGAGAAGGCAACTTGGAGGCCAAGGGGAGGGGGTTTCTTTGGAGCCTTTTTTTCCTCTGCTTCTACACGGCTTAGCTGGGAACCACTCAAGAGAAGGTCGAGAGAGAATATCTGGAGCTGGAGCCTTAGACAGCTCCTTTCTCTCCTTCCTTCATTTCCTCTTTCCCTTAGCAGGGAACAAAACAAGAGCACCCAGTACCAGGAACGTGAGGAGCTCCAGGGAGTTGGGTTGCCCCAGTTCTCCACGTCGGATCAGTAGCTTCTGGGTCATAGAATCACAGTTCTTAACACTTGGAAGGGACTTCAGTGTTACAACAGTTAAGGTATGGCTATGCCCAGAAATAATAGTCAATCCTTTATCAGCCCCAAAGGACACTGTGGGGCCCTGTGGCTGGATCACAGAGAGGTGGGAGCGGGGTCCTGGGGATGGGCCAGAGAGTTGGGGTGAGGGCAACCCATACAGAGGCTTGGTGGAACCACTCTTTACCACCTATGTAGAAGAATTTCAATATTTTAGTGACTGGCCTGGTTAGGCTGAATGTCCACTTTAATGATCTTATTTTCATTTTTCAGAAGACAGATGGAATTCCACAAAGTAAAATCATCACGTTAAAGATATGATAATCCAAGCTAGAGTAGAAGATGAGCATGGATTCCACACAAAGTTTCACTAGTGGAAGTCTCTCTCTCTCTCTCCGTGCCCCTGCAACACACACACACTCAGGCATGAACCCACTGCCCTGACTGAAGAGCACACAGCCCCTCTTACCCTTACCTGCTATTTTAGGCTTTCCTATCGTGGCATTAAGAGGAAACCCAAGCCCAGGCCAGGAGCTGGAGATAACGCAGTGAGAGATAATGCAGCTGCATAGGACGGAGGGGAGGAAAGCTGCATGGGGCCCCTGGTTTGTGATTTCCATCCCTTGGCCACCGAGCCTGTGCTTCTGCTTTCTGTCTGAGGCAGGGGCTGAGCTCGGGGTGAAACTCCCCCCAGCATTCCTTAACTGGCCACGAAGGTGAGGAAAGTGTATTTTGACACTTTGGGGTGGGAGTGAGAGGGGAGGGGAGGCAGGGTTAAGCAGGAAAGGGAGCAGCACGGCCTCATCTCCTAGACACTCAGCCTAGTAGCTCAGCATTTTGGGGTGTTCCCAGCTTGCTTGAAGGCGGCACCCTATTCTTGCCATTCTGGAAATAACTGTGACATAGGAGGAAGGGTGGGCCAAGGGCAGAAAAGAAGGGAGCGGAGAGGAGAGGAGGGAACTGAGTTCAAGGCTGGGCGAGAGCCGCTTGCCAGTGGACTAGCAGGTTCTGGGTCCTCTTCCCAGGAACCTGTACAAGTGGTCTTGTGCTCTGTAGGTAGACATGGAAAAGAGGCAGTGTTGTTTAGAGGGGCTCCTTTTGGGTGCCGACTTTCCACCTGCAAATATATACAGGTGCTACCAGCACCTGCCCCCCTTGGGTCTCTGTGTGTGGCAGCGATAGGCAGGAAAAAACAGCAGGACTGTGTTGGCTAGGGGAGTATGTGTTTTCTCCTAGAAAAGACCTGGGGGGAGTTTCAGGGATCAGGCACGTCAGGATTGTTGGAAATGTAAACTGAGTTGGTTTTTAATTGGGAAGAATGCTGGAGCAGATAAGGCTCCTTGAACATAATGATGTGATCCAGAAGGGGAAGTGGGAGCCAAGCCTCTCCCCACCTTCCCCTCCTCTGGCGGCAGGCAGACAGTCTGAGCTGGAACTTGCTAGCTGGGAGAGAGAAGGAAGTGGGAGGGGCGGGCCACAGGCAGCGCCCCTTCCCATTCACCTCACACTCCCCTCTCCACCAAATGAGCTGTAAGGACAGAAGCCAAGGCGTTCTCAGGATGGGGGAAGCCAAGCCAAGGCTAATTCTCTGTCAGCAGATTTCTCAGGAGCTGTGGAAATGAAGCCGCATGGTATACGGCACATAACCAAGAGGGACCCAGAGGGTGGAAAGAGTTGAGTGTATTTCTCTAGTTGTTCAATATTAATCATGGCAGGAGCTCTGGGCATCCAGCCTGGGTGTGTGTTTAGGTGTGCGTGTGGCCACGTGTGCGTGCATTTGCGTGTATGCCTACAAAGGGTCATGAAGGCCCGGGCTGATGGGGCTGCCTTTGACGGGGTGTTTCTCAGATGGACGCTGATTCTCAAAGACGAGGTTGGGGATGTATCAGGGCACAGCTGTTACCTCCACAGAGAGGCTGTTGCCAGAACTTAGGGCCTGAGGGTGTCTCTTAAACTGCAGAAGGTCCCTAACTAGATGGACACACAAGCGCCTAGAAAGTGGAGAGGATCTGCTCCTTTCTGCCATAAGTTTTTGGTTTTGGCACATCTGGAACACCTGCCCATTGGACCCCCCCCCCATCCTCCCATACACAGCCTGCTCAAACCTGGAACTATGTGTTTTTTGGTTTTGTTTTTGTTTTCTAGCTCCTGTACCTGGCATATTTGTTGGTTTGTTTTTAAGCAAAATGATTATCACCATTATCTCTCTCTCTTTTTTTAAATGTTTATTTTTAAACACCCCCCCCCCCCCAGATGACTTCCTCATCTGTCTGCTCGTTGTCTGCTGGTTTTCTCTAGGAGGCACCGGGAACTGAACCCAGGACCTCCCATGTGGGAGGCGAGTGCCCAACTACTTGAGCCACATCTGCTCCCTGCTGGCTGTGTCATCTGCTGGCTGTGTTTGTCTGCTCGTTGTGGCATCTGCTCATCTTCTTTAGGAGGCACCGGGACCTTTCATGTGGGAGGTGGGCGCCCAATTGCTTGAGCCACATCCGCTCCCACCATTATCTCTTATGCATAGTACATTTCACATTTTGAAATTTTATGGCTATTATTTCATAGATTTAGGAAGTACCTCATTTGCACATAAGAAAACTAAGGGCCAAAGAAGTAGAGTCACACTGTTAATTAATTCATTTTGGGGCTTGGACTACAACCCTAGTCCTGCCTAGTTCTCTTTCCGGGACTGTCCTGCCACTGTCCTGCCACTCAGGGCCACCTTGCAGGTACAGTGGGTAAGGGGATCCCCTGCTGGGCAATGGGCAGTTTAGGGGTGCTTCTGCCTCCACCACAAAATCTCTACTGCTCAGGATCTCCTTTTCTTGGTTGGCATCTTAGAGTTCAACTTGGATATGTATTCATGAGCATTTGTCTCAGAGAAATGGAAGCCTCTTGAGGTCCCAAAAGGAAAAGAGGAGGAGAAAGAAAACTGATTACCTATCCTTGTTTCCCTTTTCAGTGTTTTGCACCTGGTAAGTTCTTCCAGGTGTCTAATCTAAAGTGAAAAACCTGTCATTCTGTGCAGTTTAGTGGCAAAGAAAAGAACTCCAGTTAGAGACTTAACCCCAAGGATTTCCGAGCTCTCAACAAGCGGGGGAAACCCTTGAGGCTTCATTCCTACTCCCTCGTGCTGTCTGCAGTGGGTATGGCAGAAGTAATTTAACTTGCAGCTTAAGCAAAGGCTGTGGGAGGCCCCTGAGCTCAGCTTGAAGAGAAAGAGGATATTTTTTCCTTTTAGAGGAAGAAAACTCGTTTTCCCAATTCACCCCCATCCCCTCCTCCTCTTGTGCAAATGAGCTTAATTTTCTTCCCCTCCTAATGAAGATGGATCAAAGCCAAGTTATATATTCAGGGGGGAGCCAGGCAGTGAAGCTGAATGAGGGGGTGAGGGGGCAGAAACAGAATTTCTCTCCTGGAGAGGAAGTAATTAATTTAAGAGAGAGCAGAGAGGGGAGCCCTTGGTAATAGAATGTGAAACTCCAAGTACAGGTGGCTAAGAATCAGTGCATGGACAGGTTTTTTGTTGTTGTTCATTCACTCACTCACTCACTCATTCAACCAACGTTTATTGAGTACCTACTGTGTGCCATCAGGAACCTCCATAGCAGGGTTCAAGTAACTGTGGATTAGGGACAGGGTGAGGATGGGATCTGGAAACTGAGGCATCTTATCACCAGGATAAATAATTTGCAAAATGTACTACTAAACAGCTAAACATATTGACCTTTTGGATTTAGGATTAGCTGCATAACTATCAGGAGCTGTTGACCCCAGTTATATCTGATCAGCTTGTCTCATCACAGATTAAATCATGCTGTTGTCCATTTGCTTTTCCATTCACTGATTGCATTGTTCCCTGACCAAGTTCTACCCTCAATCCAAAAAAATTAAATTAGTCCCTCCCTTTCAGTGTCTGTGTGACATCACAGAATTGCCATAACAACAGACTATGATGTCAGCAGAATGCCTGCGTGCTTTAAAAAGAATCACGTTGGTCAGAAAGTATCTTCTGTCTTCCAAAGGCAAAATGGAATAATATTGAGAGCCAGAGGGACTGAAATTTGATATCAGAAAGAGCATCTTGGAAATATAGATAATAGTGGGTCTGAAGCCTCCTTTGCTAGGACCTTTTGCAGACAACCAAGTACTTAATGAAGATGGATTGGAAAGCAGGCTTGCCTGGGGCAGGAGGATGGAAGAGATGACCTTTGGAAAAACCTTCCAGTCCAAGGATCCTAAGACCTGGACGACATCAGGAAAGGGGAAGATCTGCCCATCTTCAGTTTCTGGAATTCAGGGGAAGGAATGAAAATGCAAACTTCCTTCTCCCGAGCAGATCTCTCAGTCACCAGCTGGAATTTATCAATTGCATCTGGGAAGATTTTCAGATATAAACACTCAGTGACCCCCTCGCAGCCCCATTTGCTGCCCTCTTTCTCGCAAGCTTTGGAAAGAAGCTTCCCTTCAATTTTGCCTGAGTAAGGAAACCCACGTCCTTGCCACCAGCTCTGGCTCCACAACATCCACGCCCGTCTGCTCAGTTTGCAGTGGGGGGGACACTGCACCTTGTTAGCTGGACCACCAGCAAGTGGAGGGCAAGCAGCCTGCTACTGTGTCTAAAGGGAACACGTTGGGGGACGGTTACAGAGGAGCTTCATTCATTATGCTCCTGTCCCCACAGAGGAAGGCTGGGCAGGCTGAGAAAAGGAGAAAGACTTAATCAATCTCAGCTTCCCAGCAGCGGCAGCAGTGGCAGCAACAGCACAGGACTTTGGAGCTTCTGTTAACCCTTGTGCCCACAGGATCTGAAGGGGCTCTGAGAAGCAAGTCGGTTTTTTGCGCAAGGGCCAGTGTTCAGGGCTGGGACGCAGGGAGGACTGTCTTTCCTGCCGCTTGGGCTGGCAGGAGCTTCTGCTGTGCAGATGGGAAGGCAGCCCCGGGTCTCCTCCTCCCGTCTCGCTCCCCTGTGTCCTCAGCTCGGTGAGGCTGGACTACCTGGAAGTTGTACACCCGCTTGTGGTGCCTGCCTGGTTCTCCATTTCAGCGCTTTCTCCTTGGGGACCTGAACTGGGAGGATATCATCCCCTCCTCGCTTATTTTGCTCTGGCCGGTGGCAATCCCACTGAATGCTAGGAAGCTGCAGACCCACAAGGGCACCTGGGCACCCCCTGCCAATACCCAGTGAGAGCACCCTCCCCATTTCTAGTGCGGGAGCCAGGAGGAGGGGGACCCGGCAGAGCCGCTGCCGCTGCTCACCCCGCTTCTCTGCCACGGCATTGCGAGTGGCACTGGAGGACTTACTTCTCAGAGGGATGGTAGGAGCAGGGTGGCTGGCGGGTCCTCTGAGGCTGCCGCACTGGGGACAGAGCTGCCAAAAAGATGTTGAAGTTTCGGGCCGATCGACGGGTCAGGTAGGGATTTCTTCCATAGACCGTGAGCCAAGTTAAGTCAGAGCAGGCTGGGTTGGCAGCGCATACTGTCTGGATCCTGGGGCTTCGGAGTGAGGGGTCTGCTGGAGGTGACCTGGAGAAGGAGCAGTAGTTAGGTCAATGGCTGCTGCATTGCAGTGCTTGTGAAGGGGAAGCTGTTTTGAAATTGGTAGCGCCAGGGTGGAGAGAGGACGTCATTTGTAGTGGTTGCTGGGTAGGACAGTCTGGGGTAGGGATGGAGAGATTTACCTTACCCTGAAAGTCTTGTGACTGTTGATAGCAGAGTGTGCACGTACTTCCCAGGTGTGCGTGTGCTTCCTGGGTGTGTGTGTGCTTTCCTGGGTGTGTGTGTGCTTTCCTGGGCGTGCGTGTGCTTCCGGGTATGCGTGTACTTCCCGGGTGTGTGTGTGCTTCCGGGTGTGCGTGTGCTTCCCGGGTGTGCGTGTGCCCATTCCGGTGCCAGCAGGGAAGGTTCCCAAAGCAGCATTACCTACCACTCAGAGCATGGAGAGCAGCAAGGGGCCTGGAGGGTCAGTGGGGAGTGGGTGCTCTGTGCCCCTGGGGAAAGCAGATACCTTCGTGCCAGAAGGA
This sequence comes from Cabassous unicinctus, assembly GCA_029593785.1. Classification (NCBI taxonomy): domain Eukaryota; kingdom Metazoa; phylum Chordata; class Mammalia; order Cingulata; family Chlamyphoridae; genus Cabassous; species Cabassous unicinctus. The sequence goes on from JAQZBX010004006.1 coordinate 28,975, forward strand.
CCTTAGTTGTCACAGACTGTCTGCCCCTAGACCCCTGGATGGGGCAGAGCTGGGGTAAGGGTAATGGGAGACGACTGGGCTACCCTTCCTCACAGAGCTGCTCCCTTGCTCTTGAGGAGAGCATCCTTGTTGGGCATAGGAGAGCAGGTTATCAATGTGCTAGAGTTAGAACCCAGTCCTGGTGGACCCTGGCCAGATTTAGGGTCCTGGCTGGCAGGTCCTGGCTTCACAACCCAGATTTCCACATAGGCTGCAGCCTCCGCCTGCTAGGCTTCTATCTCCCACATGTTAGGATGCAGATCTGAGGTATGCCTGGTTTGGAAACTGAAAAAAACACACTTTGCTGTTATATTCAGCTTCAGCAGACATCTCAAGGTCTGGGATGGGTCTCCTGAAGCTTATTTGTCTTCTTTCATGCAGCTGAAGGGGCCCAGCTAAGATCTCTCTCCTCTGGCCCTCGCTGGCCTGCCGCCTGACAAGCAGGGCACTAGCCCTTTGCCGTGGGTGCACTCAAGTGGCCCAGGGTTAGGAGCGGCAAGGCCCGGGAGCAGCCTCAGCAGGCTCTGTCCTGGTACCTGCTTCCTAGGGTAGACGGGAGCCTGGAGAAGGATGGGTGAGGAGGACATTAAAGCTAATCTAGCCCCCCAGAAGCCGGATGCTTGCCTCTCCACCACAGCGCTCTTGCCAGGTGGGCCCTGCTTGCAGAATCCATCTCAGATGCCTGCAGTTCGTGGCTTAGACCCACTGCACCAGCCCTCTTCAAGCTCTGTCCTCCCCCGCCTCCCCTGAGAGCCCACCAGGGAGATAGCCCGGCATTCAGTCAGCCAGGAAAGCCCCAGCAGGACTTCCTAAAAGAGGCTCCACGACACTGCTCCCCATCTGCCTCTGCACACACCCAGAGCTTGGCTAAGGCTCCCCCCGCTTCCTGGCAGGCTGTCCTCATGACAACCCAACCCACCATCGGGCCACCGCATCCCTTGATTAGATGTGACTGTTGAGCCAGCACTAACCTCCATGGCTGATGGCTCCTGAGGTCTCATCTGCATCAAGTAGCCCTTACACAGGGAGACCCTGGCCTTAAGGTGTGGGCAGGTCCTGGTCCAAGCTTAAGAAAGGAGTTTCTGGACCTCCCATTTCATTTATAAAAAGAGATTGAGGCATAAAGCAGAAAAGGAGGAGTCCAAGGTCACAAGAGAGTTTTTTCAGCAAACAATGAGTGAACACTTTTTAGGAGCAGCACTGCCAAGAGTTGTCCCTGGGAGAACCTGTCACGTGTGAAATCTTGACTGTGTTGAATGGGCTATTGGGACCTTCCACCCCACCCCACCCACACCCAGGGCAGCCACTGAAAGGTTTAAGTGTGGCTTATATGGAGCTTTGGGGGGTTCTCTAGTAGGTAGTTAACATGACTAGGAAAGGTGGCCAGGTCTCATTTGTCCTCTTCCCCACCTCCCGCCCAGACTGCAACCACCAGCCCCACCTGGAGGATGGAGAGACACTCTCCTTATGTGCTCGTCCCATCTCTGTCACTCCCCCAGTCCGTCTAGCCTTTGACTTATCCCTCTGCTTTCTCCATCTTTACCATGACCTGTCTCTCTTTTTTTGCCTCTGCAGCCACAATGAAAGACAGAACACATTTCTACACCCAGTGACGGGCCAGGTCCCAGAAGAAAACAAAAAATTTAACTTGAAAATGTATGTTTGCCCCCTATCTTGCGGTTTGGCCTTTCCCTCCTTAACCACCATCACTCCACTGTCACCTTACAGCTGGGAAGGGGGGTGAAGGGAGAGAAAAGGAGAATAGAAGGGATTTAGGTCTCTCCCCTCAGTTCTGAGGACCAGATGCTTCTGAGACCCATCTGGCTTGACAACCTCATCCACTTTTTCCAGGATCCAGCAGAACTCAGGTCGACACAGACCGTAGGTTGAGCTGAAGAAGTGAAAGAGGCTGACATATCACGTAGGGGCCTTGAGAAAAGCAGTGAGGGAATCTGATATAATCAGGAGAGCTAAATGTTAATTCCTTTCTATATGATGCTGGCTCACTGCATGAAGGGTAGGGGAAGCCAGTAGATAATTAAATGAATCCCAGAGTCCACTGGGTCTTTGTGTCTTTTAAATTAGAGAGAGAGGGAATTCTAGAGTACTAGGGTCTAGATTTTTTAAAAATAACTTTTCAAAAAAGAAAGAGAGGAATGTCCAGGATTATTGGCATACAATTTTATGATATCTTGATATCACCTATGGGATCTAATTTGTGCTGATGCTGTAACAGTGGTGGAGGGGAGAAGGGATGATGGATGGTTCTCGTTGTTTCCTGGTTTTGACTAGTCTCCTTCTTCTCTTCCTCATCAACTTGAAATCAGCTCAACCTTGGACATGTCCAATAAAACAGGTGGGAAACGCCCAGCTACCACCAACAGTGACATATCCAACCACAACATGGTGTCCGAGGTCCCTCCAGAGCGGCCCAGTGTCCGGGTAAGTCTCACTCCCAAAGCAAGCTGTCAGGCAGGAAATGCCTTCAGTGCATGTTTAGTGGGATCTCAGGGAATCCTAGAAAACATTAGCCTGCCCAGCTATTTCTGCAGGGCTCCTATGCGCAGGTGAGGTGGCCAGGAAGAGTGTGGAGAGTGGAAAGAGAAGAAGGCTCAGACCAGAACCTTGTAGAAAACAAGGGGCTCTCAACCTCTGCTCTCTTGACATCTGAGGCTGCATAATCCTTTGTGGTGTGGAGCTATCCTGAGCATTGCAGGATGTTTAGCAACATCCCTGGCCTCTTCCCACTAGATGCTCATAGCAACCCCACTGCAGTTGTGACAACCAAATATGGCTCCAGACATTGCCAAACATCCCTTCGGGAACAAAACTGCCCCACGCTCTTTGAGCATAGCCCCTGAAAGATCTGGTGATGGGAAGTTTAGACAAGGAGGAGGAAAACCAGGAAGCTGCTATCCCCTAAACAGAAGGAAGAGAGCCTCAAGGAGGAATAAGCAATCCAGAGAAGAGTGGCATAAAGAGGTGGAGTGAGATCAGGGCTGAAAGTGCCCACTGGGTTTGGTGACAATGTGGTAATGGGAGACCCTGACAAGGACAGTGTCAGTGACCTGATGAGGGCATGAGCCAAGATGGAGAGGCTTGAAGAGGGAATGGGAAGGAGATTAGAAACTGCTCTTCTAAGAAACTAATCAGTAACTTGTCGTATATGCATACAGTGAAGTACTCTCCAAAAATTAAAAGGAATGAATTAGAACTATATGTCTTAACCTGGATAAATCTTGTAAGCATGTTGAGTATAAAGTAAGCTGCCGAGTATGACAAATGTATCATCTATTTAAAATGTACAGTCATGAAAAGCAATGCTATATATTTATAGATACATTTGTAGTATGCATATGGAACTATGCACAGGAAGACTGATTTTGGACAGTGATTGCCTCTAGGGAGGAAGAAAAGGTGACAAGATTGCCAGGGGACTCACAGGGAAGGGGCTCTCAACTCCATTTGCCATGTTTTATTAGGGAAAAATAGTACAAAGTGGTGATCCTCGTATTACTCTACTCTTCTGGCATGAAGGGAAGTGGGTGGGAGGACGTGAGGAGATATGCCGGATGGAGGGAGCTTTTGTTTGTTTACTGTTCGTTTTGTTTTGTTTTAAAATGTGAGACGGCTGAGTGAGGAGAATGATCCAGTAGTGGGGTTCAGGAGAAGGGCTAGCCAGTAAGGCATGCTCCTGTGGAGATGGGAGTCAGACACAGTAGAACTTTTAGCCCGACAGGGAAAGGAGCTCTTCTTCCTCTGAGACCTCATTAAAAGATAGGAAAAACAGCGGTGGGTAGGAAATTAATGACCTTCCCACATGCCTTCCTCAAATTTTTCAGGAAAGTAGGAGGTAGGGTTCTCTGCTGGGGGGCGGGGTGGATGGAGATGTGTCTGTAGCTTGAGAATAAGTGGCATAGGTTTGGCAGACAGGAACAGTAGCCAACAAGCTCCCTATGAAATATTGCCCAATAACTTGACACACGGTCATCAAAGGCTGTTGATTATGAGTCTGGGTGGCCCTGAGCCACAGGCTTGTGTGGTTCTCCTCTGGCACTGCTCGTAGCCTGGCTGTGAAAGCAAGGAAGGCAGATGGGTGGATTGACCTACCAAGGTTGAGGGTTGCTGGGAAGCTGTAGCAGAAAGATGAGGCCAGGATATTGAAAGGTTAGCAGGGGAATGGCCAAAAAGGCAAACTGTGGGGAGCAGCTTTAGGCTGCTCAGGGGCATCGGGGCAGCTTCAAGGAGTTGGGAAGCCTGAGCTAGGCTTTAAAGGATGAATTGGGATTTCTCAGTGGGCAAGGGAGGGTGAGGCTTTCCAGGCTGAGAGAACACAGTGAGCCGAGGTATCGGGTGACGGAAAGAACCGTCAGGAGTTTGGCTTGACCAGAGGCAGGGGCTATCAGGGAGAGTGGCAGGAGGTAGGCTATACACCCTGGCCAGATATTACAGACCATCCTTGTGGGCTGTGCTGAGGAATTTTCTCTACTTTTAAGTGATGAGAGGAGTGATAAATTTTAAGCAAAAGAGTGACATGATTATATTGGGTTTTAGAAAGGTAACCTTAGTTCATTAAGGACAGCAAGAAGAGATGAGGACCTGTAAGACAACAGCAATGGAAACTGAGAGGAAAGGACAGACTTGAGAACTATTAAGGAGATAGAATTGTCAGCCCTGTGTAAATGGGTAAAGGAATAGAGGAAGGAGGGAACAGTGTGATCTGATTCAGAGTTCTGGTTTGGGTGCCTGGTGGATTACAATACCATTCATCAAGATTAGACATACAGGAGAACTGGTTTGTTTAGAAAGAGGATGAGTTTGGTCCCTGTGGGCAACTAGCTATAAAATGGTTATGGAGCTAGAGAGAGGTCTTAGATATAGATTAGGGAATTTTCAGCATGTTTCTGGCAGTTGAAGCAATGGATGAAATTATCTAGGCACAATGTATAATGAAAAAATGAGAGTGAAAGTTTAGTTGAGGTCTACCAACCCTTAGCATAGAAAAAGGGAGATTGAGGATGGCCCCAGATGAAAGTATTGAAACAGAAAAGAATAGTGTCATGGAAATCATAAGAAGAGCTTCAGGAAGGACAGAAAGATTAATATTGTCCAATGTGTTAGAGTGGCCAGGGACTAAGCAGCTTTAATTCATGACACAGAGAGGGCAGTTTCAGAAAAGGAGGTGTTGGGTGTAAATGGGAGGAGAGGAAGTCAGGACTCTTCCCGGAATCCTGGTACTAAAGGGGTGGGGGGGGCGGGTACCTGACAGTGGACAGTAGAGTAAGGTTGAAGGGGGAATTGAGGTGTGTGTGTGTGGGGGGGGTGGTACAAGAAAGAGGGAGATAGAGAAATGTTGTAAGATGGAGAGATTTGACATGCTTGCTGAGGAGAAGGGGCCAGGGGACAAAGACAAGTTGAAGATAGAAATCTATGAGGAGATGATGGATGGAGCAACGTCTCAGGGGAGATGGCAGAAAAGGACAGACTTGAGAACTATTAAGGACATAGAATCATCAGCCCTGTATAAACAATTGGGTAAAGGAATGGAGGAAGAAGGGAACAGTGTGATCTGATTCTGAGTTAACCTTGAAAAGGAGGACAATGACCTTCTTTTGACATTGGAAAGAGAGATGCAAAGATAATGGTAAGGGAGGTAATTTTCTAGGTAAAAGAGTGTGAAATTGAAGAAGTGCACGCCTGATAACCTCAATTTTCCCTGCAAAGGAGGAGCCAGGTCCACCCTGGGGAGGGCAGCAGCAGGCACAGGGGAGGCTTGGGAGAATGGTGAGGATGGGGAGTGGGGTTGCTGGGCGGGGCTGAGCCCAGAGGGGTTTGGGGACTGTGGGTCTGCAGCAGCCTCAATCTGTTCTGCGGTGTGGTTTTTCTCCAGAAAGACTATAATCTGTTTGTGGGTATAGGAAGGGTAGATAATTTGATTGACCTGGAATTAATCAGGAAATGTGAGTTTTTGAGAAGGCATAGCAGAAAGAGAATGGGTGGGGTTGTTGAGTGTGGTTGTTATACTCCCCTGTGGGGCTGAGACTTTGTAGGAATATAACAAAACCCACGTGGTAGCTAATGAATCCCGAAAAAAGAGAAGGGTTGAGGGGCTGGGAATTTCAATGAGGTAGTAGAATAGCTGGTGTAATGAGTGATGGAGTGAGAAAGCCAAAAGGATGGCATGTTGTGATCAGAAAATGGGAATACTAGAACTGAAGATGTCAGTGATGTAAGGGCTTGGGGTACTTTCTGAAAGGCCTCAGGTGGAGCTGTGGGAGTGAGTTGCTGAAGTGGAAGTGAAGGGTTTTGCAGTTGAGGATATCAAGGTGGTAAACGTTAGGGCATCAGATGGGTCATCCTCAAGAACAATGAAATTTCCACAGTGATGGAAAGACTTAGGATGAAGTCTTAGACCCTGAAAAAATGATCTAGAAACTGATAGTGATAAGGAGGGTCAACCAGTGGAAGAAAAGATGGCGGTACTTCAAGAGAGATTGCCAGATGTGAGAGAACGATGGTGTCTCCATGGCAAAAATGAGCAAGGAAAACCCCCACATATCCTTCCTGCTCTGTGGTATGGTGGGTGTGAGAATGAGTGGGACCCTGAGAGGGCCATGATGTAGGGGAATTATTTCAGCTGAATGGGCCCCAGAAAGCCTTGTGAAAGAAGTAGGGAGTGAGGACAGCTGAGAAAGGATCGGCCGAGACTAAAATAAATCTTTTCTCCTCAAAAAACGCTGTGAGAAGTGAGTAGCAGCTGGTTTATAAATGGGATTGTGCCTGAAAAGGGTAGTCTAGGGATGTAAATGACAGTTGAAGAAGAGCTAGAGAATAATCTAGGGACTGAATAACACAGTAAACCCAGAGTTGGATGAGAATTGTGGTTAATAGTACATATACAAGAATGTCCTTCTGTGAACTAGAATGGATGTATGTCACTACAGCAGGGAGGTAGGAATGTGGAGAAGCATGGGGAAAATACAATTAATGTAGCCTATGGACTATAGTTAGCAGCAATACTATAATATTCTTGCATCAATTCTACGCACGTGCATGATTGTTTTGTAAGTTCACAACTTTTGTAATAAAATTATATTTTAAAAAATGCTGTGAGACAGATAGGACTATTATTCTGAGCCTCGTTTTAGAGATGAGAAAAGAGAATGCCAAGGAATTGAGTTAGTAACAGATCCAAGATCTTCACCAAGGCCTCTTAGAAGTAGGCCCTGGTAGAGAGAGGACACCCCAGAGGTGACTGTGGAGGGACACAGCTCCCCGCAGTGGTAGCTGCCCCAGCAGATAGAGCAGTAGGGGGGAGGAAAGGAAGGTAGACCGGGTTCTCTCTCTCTGCCGCCCTCCCTAGGCGACCCGAGCTTCCCGCAAAGCCATCGCCTTTGGCAAGCGCTCCCACTCCATGAAGAGGAACCCTAGTGCACCTGTGGCCAAGGCGGGCTGGCTCTTCAAACAGGTGAGCCTCCTCTGCCATTCTGCCTGCCATGATCACCACTTTCTCAGAGCATTGTCATTCCTCTGTGGTCACAACAGTCCATGTATCTTTTGGCTTGTCCTCCCATTGCCTCTGTGAATGATTCTTCTGATTATACAACCAGAGAAGGTAATTATCTCATCAAGGTCACACAGAAAAAGCAGTGCTAAATTTGGGGATCCAGCCAGGTCTCTGAAGGGTGACCACAGTGATTTTGAACAGTCACCAACCCCATTGGAGCGACCCACTGGCTCAGAATCAGCAGGTCCCTCATGCTGTGGAGGGGCGTCTCCTTCAAGTCTAGGGGTCCCTTCTATGGAGACTGCAGAAGGGGGTTGGCCTCTGTCCACCAATTCCCCCCGGACTGACCTTGCCACTACCCTTGCCTGCCCTTCTGCTCCCTCATTCTGGCTCGTCTCTCGCCCCTTTTATCTTTCCCAGGGGAGGCACTGAGCCCCAGAACAACAGGACTGGAAGGGCACAGGCCATAACCTAATGCCAGTTCCCTGCACCTGAGGAGGCCTCAAGGCGGGTGCCTGCAACCAGAGCCAGGGTGTCCTTATAATTAGAGCCCACCCATCCCACCTCCCCCATGCCTGGCTTACAGTCCCTCCTATGTCTCTCCATGTGGCCTGCAGGCCAGCTCCGGGGTCAAGCAGTGGAACAAGCGCTGGTTCGTCCTGGTGGATCGCTGCCTCTTCTACTACAAAGGTGAGTTTGTCCAGGGCCTAGACGGGCCTGTGGGAAGCCAGGGCTGGCTGTGCTTTCTCATTCCGCCATACTGCTGGGCTCTGCTTGGATGGCATGGTTGGGGGAGGGCAGCTCTCCCCACTGTATTCCCAGAAACAATGGGGCTTGACAGTGGGATAAGGACAAAGCTCACTCACTCATTCAGTTCATATCCAACAAGTATTTATCGAATACCTGCTAGGTGTCAGGCTGAGTTCTAGGCCCTGGTGGGGGGTACAGGGGGTGACCAAGGCAGCCATATGGATGGTGAAGTACCTGAGGGGGTGGGGAAGAGGATCCGCTGGCCAGAGACCTGCTGGGTGCAGCTTGCATGCTGACCTCCCTCCTGCCCCACAGGAACAATCCAATAGGCGAGGCAGGAATTGTTGTCAGTTTTGACACAGATGTATCCACAGCACCTAAAATGGTACATGGCACATAGTAGGTGCTTAATCAATGTTGAATAAATGAGTATCCCCCTGCTTCCACCCTCTTTGCTCACCTCAACCCTCACTCTCTACCACCACCACCCCCAAAAATGGACAAAGATCTGAAAAATTTGGTACAGCCACCTCTAGGAAGTTATTTTTAAAATATATACAGCCAAATTGTGTCAAGATGGACACCGAGGGAAATGACAAGGGTGGATGTCAGTCACGGTCACCTCACGCTGATGCAATGCGAGGAGACTGGCACGGGGACTGCCGGGAGAGAGGGTGAAATTATTTTGAAGCAGGAGAGGCTATTTCCTTTGCTTCCTTGCATCTGAATGGCAGAGCCCTGTTCTCTCCAGGGTTCTCAGGAGCAATCTGGTGACTCATTAACTTTGGTAAACAAAGGCTGTTCCCAGGGACACTCCCCTCCCCACCCCCCACCCCCAGAACTCCACTGTCCTTGTGCCCAGAGTTGCTGCCACCTGAAGCCCAGGGAGAGAAACCAGGAAGAGGTTGAGGGTACAGGAAACGCCAGGACTGTCTAGGCTGGGGCCCCGCTGGACCCCTGGGCGACAGGACTGCACTGGAGCCAGAGTGTGAAAGAAGCTGGGAGGAAAGGCATTGGGACTGGCGGTGAGGGTAGAACCTCAAAAAGCTGAGAACTCAAAAGGGCAAGACACACTGAAATGGAGATTAGGACACGCCTAAACACTGACCTGGACTCTACCAGACAGGGGCCTCCATGTCCTCCAGAGATTGACACCCTCAGCTTGCCTGAAGGTGCCCCTGGAGCCCAGCCTGGAGCCCTCCAAGGCCTTTAGTTGACCCTTCTCCTCGGAGCACCAAGCTGAGGTCTGGTCAGAGAGGTTGTGCCTGAGGCCAAGCGTCTGGTGGAGAGCAGAGGGGAGATTCCTTGTGAAACCCTAACTGGAGTCCTCAGCCTCGGGAATAAATAGGATCCTGGGGAAGTGGGGCAGGTCTTGCCCTGGTCTCAGAGTCTCCACAGCTTGCAGTTGCCAGCCCGCCCCCCACCTGTCCCTCAAGGCAGCCCTGGATTTTCTGGTCTCCTGCTGACAGCTGGGGGCCCAGCTAGCTAATCTGCCAGGCGCCTTTGGAGACCCGGGATAAATTATGTAACAGCCTGATTGTTAGCCCGATCCCTGGGAAGAGAGGCCAGGAGGCTCCACGCAGCGGGCATGTCTCCCCGTGGAGCCCTAGGGACTGCAGAGTGGATCCATGTCAGGAGAAAGCCAAGCAAGTGATTGGGCACGTGGAAGAACCTTAGAAGCATTTCCCCAGAGGAGACAGAGAACCGAAGCCGGGACCCGCCCCTCCGCACCACTCTACCCTCTTCCGGGTTACATGTATCGATCGCTATTGGGATGGACTTGTTCAGAGTCAGTATAGGAGAGTGGCTAAGAATGCTAGTTTTGGAGTCAGACTTCTTGGGTCCAAAGACCAGTTTTGCCACTTCCTGCTTAAGTAACCGTGGACAAATTACTTAGCCTTTCTGCGTCTGAATTTCCTTACCTCTCAAATGGAGGTGATGATAGTACCTATTCATAGGCTTGTTGGGAGGGTCAAATGCTTTAAGGCATTTAACTTAGAACAGTGCCTGACATGTAGTGAGAACGCCAAGGTTGCTAACTGTTCTTCACCTGTTTCCTTGTTTAGGATACAGTGTAAGCATCTCCTCCCTCTGTCCCCACCAGAGTCCCAGTACCTAGAACAGTGTCTGCAGAGCCGCCACACTGCCCAGCTCCGGGGAGTGTGCCCCTTGGAGTTGTGCAGGACACACTGTGCATGGTGGGGTGCGGTGGCCCCGCATGCCTGACAAACAGCAGATGAGCAATGAATAGTTATCAATATTTATCATAATAGGGCTGATACGCTCCTATACACAAATGCACACACATCTCCCCTGTGCCTCTATTTCCCTGACAGATGAGAAGGAGGAGACTATCCTGGGCAGCGTCCCCCTCCTGAGCTTCCGGGTGGCTGCGGTGCAGCCCTCAGACAACATCAGCCGCAAGCACACCTTTAAGGTCAGTCGGGCCGCCCCTCCCAGGTCAGGAGGGCTGCTCTTCTGGAGCACATGGGGATGGAGGAGGATTAAGAGTCACCTCCCTGAGTAATCTCAGGGGTGGTGGATGGGGGAAGCCAGCAATGGCCCTGAGACCCTGTACAGGCTAGCGCAAGGCTAAGACAAGGCTGTGCCCAGACCCCCTCTTCTTTCTCTGGGGTCAGGTGGGTAGTTCTCCTCAGGGTGGGCCAGTAGAGATGTGCTTCAGTGGTCCCACAGTTTTGCCTGGGGATAAAATAGCCGTGTCCTGAGCCATTGGGCCCTCTGTCCAGTTACCTGGCACCTACGTAGTCCCTCCAGCAGAGGCAGGAGCTGTGGGCTGAACGGGCTCGTCCTTTCTGGAAAGCTTTCCTCCCCACCTTGGTCCCAGCAGACGAGAACCCCCAGTCAAACTGGCTCACATTTTCAATCTCTGGGGAAAATTAGAAGTTGAGTTTCATTACAATCAAGAAATGCAAAGCTTATGGAGACAAAAATTTGATAAAACAAATACCCGGGAAGGTGGGGCTCGGCTGCTGCTCCGCCTCACTCCCTCAGAACCCCGGAGGATCCACCCATCAAAGATGAGCCTGCAGCTAGCTCATCCTAGGCCAGTGTTTTTCCACATTTAAAAATTCATGACCCATTAAAAAGAATAAAAATTGCATATCCTTTATGTATTTTATGATGCAAAACCCATAGGTTCTCTTTCACTTTCCAAATATAAAGTTATAACATCTACCTTGCATTTTCTTAGTAGAAACCCCTCTCTCCCCAATTTGGGAATCGCTGTCCAAGACCCTTAAAACCCAAAGCTATGGTGTTGGATGGTAGGACCTGCAGGCCATGCCAGGTCAGGGTGAGATCTTAGAGCCTCAGAGACTCTTGTCCCTTTCTGTCCTTCAGGCTGTGGTCACCTGGCCACAGAAAAGAGGCGGGCAGCCCACACAGGTACTCCTATGGGGAGCAAGGAGGCGCGTATTTGGCACATAATTAGTTTCCAGCCTCCCAGGGCCTTGGATGCAAGAGGTGTGAACAAAATGAACAATTAATAAAACTCTGACTCCAGGGAGCCGGGTTCTAGCTGGGGAAATAGGAACAGGCTGTTGAACCAACAACAGACAGCCCTGCTATACACGGATGCACACACAACACCCACACATAATCAAACAGCCTGTCTCACCCTCCCCGCCAGACCTTTCCGTAGACTCTACCCACTCCGGCGCCGAGCGCTATCGGCAACGGACCTTAGGTACATGTCCTGATTGCCTGGCGCACACCATCCCCATAAAACCCACATGTCACTTCCAGCCCGCCGACCCCTCTCCTCCTGCCCCTCCTCCCAGGGAGTGCACAGCCTCTTTAAAACCCTGCCCTGTACTGTGTTTGGTGGCCCACAAAGGGCTCTGATGGTGGCTATTCAGTGGCCCTTCCCCAGGGAAGGGAGGGGAGTGGAGACAGACGGGCGACCTGTCCTGCTGCGGCCACCAAGGGAAATTCTTGGACGACTGATAATGGCAGCCTGCCGCTGAATGCCTTAACCTCTTCCTAACCAGGGTTCCCTGGGGCCTTGGTGGGCCTCACACCGCGGGGGTACCTCCCTCATTGCCTGGCCCTCTTTCCTGCTTCCAGACTGGGGTCCCCTCCCAGCCCCCTGCCCTGCCGCAACCCTCCCAGCTCCCCCCGTCAACCACCCCGCCTCTTCCCAGTCCCCCCACCTTCCCCTGTCGCAAGCACGTGCTCCTGGGCCTTTGAGCTCAGCTTGTTCCCCTGGGCGCGTTCTGACCCCCAGCGTGACTGTGAGCTCTTCGAGTGCACAGACCGTGTCTTCTCCTTCTTTGTGACCAGTGCCCAGAGCAGAGCTCCACACTTGCCGGCCGCTCACTGAGTGCTCACTGAATTGATTTATTCATTTGCTGCCCACTCCCACCCGCCCCCGTTCACCCCCACAAGTCCTGCCTGTGTTTCTCTCCTCTCCACAATAACCTTGTGTTCTCCACCCCCAGAGGGCTTCTCTGGGCCCCAGGTCTCTTACCCCCATGCAGTTTAGTTTTAAGTCCGAGATGCCGCCTTCCAGCGCCAGGGGCTCAGAGTCAGCACCTCCCTGCCCTGTCCTACTCCCTTCCTGTCCTCCACCCACATCCTGGGTCCCCTGCTGCGGGGTGGAGAGGAGGGACCGGAAGGAGGAGGCCCATCTCCACCCAGAGAGAACTCGGACCCACCCTGGCTGGGTAATTGCTCAGGTCAGAAAGAAATCAAGTGCTGAAGAAATGGGGAGTGGAGGGCCCGTGCAGCAGGCAGGGAGCCTCCTGGGGGCCAGGGGGATGGGGGGAAAAGGTTTGGGTGTGTGGGTTCCACATAGCTGCTGAAGAGAGCCTGGAGGCTTGGTCTGAAGAGACCTTTCCACCGTCCAGAGACCCATGATTTAGTCCCCATGTGGTCAGAGGCTGAAGTGAGGGTCACAACGGTGACTCAATCCTTTGGGGATCTCCCCTGTTGAATGGGGTAAACAAGGCTCCCTGCCTTTACTGGGAAATTGGGTGGTCTCACCTGGGGAGGATACTGAGCACCCAGAGAGAATCTAGCCCCAGAGCATCTATTTCTCATGGCCTAAGAACCTGGGGTTTCACCATCAAAGGTGTAAACTCGCTACCCTTTAAACAGAGGCATCCATTGAGACCAGAGCGAAAAGCAGCTTGCCTGCAGAGGCAGAGCTGGGCAGGAACAGAGCGAGGATTAGAGTTTGGATCCCCTGACTTACTCGCCACCACCAGCCCAAATCCCCTTCGTGCAAACTCTCCAGGGCCCCCATGCTGTGGGCCGAACCAGGGACCACTTGATGCTGCCGTCCCAGTGGAGACACCTGGTAGAATGGACGGCGTGAGCACCTCACCCCGTCACTGTGCTCCTCCTCATTTCCTACCATGTCTTCTCTGTCTCTCCTGGTATTTGTGCGGCCTGTTCTCTGCTTCTCCTCCTTCTGACCGTGTGAGGACCCCTCCTCTGGACAGGAGCTCTCTTCTGGGTTCCCGCCTGCCACGCCCACTCATGGCCACCAACTAGGTAGCGTGCCCCTTCTGTATGCCAGTGCATGTCCCTTGTGAGCCTATGCGATAGAGGCTTGGCTGTCTCTCCTCATGGAAGAGCCAGGGCTAGCTTCTCAGTGCTGGAGCTGGGGCTGAGATTGGCATGTGCTTGGGTGGGGGCGGGGGGGCGACGCATCTCTGCCTGACTTTGGGTGATTGCCCTTCAAATCAAAGATGGGGTTTAATGGGAGCACGGTCATGGTAATTGTCCCTCCTTTATAATCACCTCAGGTAGGGCAGGTAAACTTACCTGGATATTGGGCTGCCAAGTGGTATCTAGAGCATGTACCAAGAGATACCAGATGCCAGTCAGAGCACCGAGGCGAGCTGTGGGCCTCCCTCTTGGCCTTGCCCCTGAGTTCCATGTGGGGAAATTGCTTCAGGTCAAGGGAATGGCCCACTTGACCACCCGTTCTGTGGGTGTGGGTGTCCTCTCCCTACAGGTGACAGTGTGCTGGGTAGACGAGGCCGGGGCCAGCTCCACGCGCTGCCTCTCCCCACAGGCCGAGCACGCGGGCGTCCGCACCTACTTCTTCAGTGCCGAGAGTCCCGAGGAGCAGGAGGCCTGGATCCAAGCCATGGGGGAGGCTGCCCGAGTACAGATCCCCCCAGCCCAGAAGTCGGTGCCCCAAGCTGCACGCCACAGGTGAGTGCCAGGGTACCAGACGTGGCGCTGGGGGAATGGGTTGTGCTAGAGAAAGGGAAGGAACAAAGAAGCCTAACTCTGTACCATTGCGGAGTCCTGTGTGCTGGTTTGCCGCCTGGAGAGCACGTGAGCCATCTCCTTGTTTCTCAGCTCCTAACTCTAAAAGCAGGAGCCGCCTCTATACCTTAAGACTCCAAGGAAGGAGAGACTCACAGCCTCACAGATAACCTGACACCTTCGTGTCATTTACTACCCCCATTGTCATCCACAGACTCAGTGCCAGTCTCTACTTTTAACTGGATTTAGAGTCTTGAATTAGATGTTAAGTAGGAAAGAGATTTCGTAGTACAGACTCCAAGAGTCTACTCACATGTCTTAGAAATGTTTACCAAGCCATGTTTCAACACTTGAATATGTGTAATTTGGCAAACTGGAGGGAGAAAATTGTCATGAGGTTCCATCTTAGCTTCAGCCAAGTGCCATAGTTCCAAGAGTTTGTTCATTTCACAGCTATTTACTGTAACTATAAATGTGTAAGGCACTATACTGGGTGCTAGAAATGTGAGGAAGGGCAAGTCTGACATGGTCCTGCCCTTAAAGAACTTACATTCTAAGGGAAAGTCAGTCATGGAAGAAACTTCTTTTGGAGAAGGAAATTAGCTTGTTCATATACCTATAATGTTTTAGACAACAACTTCTGCCCTTGGTTCTTTCCATGTTTTATCTCACAACAGCTCTATAAGGAGGGGTATCATTATACCCATTTTGCAGTTGCGAAGCCCAAGACTCGTGGAAGTTAAGCAGCTTTCTATATGAGAGAGAGCTGATCCGTAACAAGGCTTTGTAGCTGGGACAAGGATGGGTACTTTTGTGAAACTTCAGTATAGTGCAAACCAAGTTCAGGGGGACAGGGTCAGGGGCAGGCTATTGAGGAGACCAAGACTGTGTGAAGATAGTCTTGGAAGGTGTCTTGAAGATTCTTGGCCATCGCTTGAAGGCTGGGCTCAGAGAGGGTCAAAGAAGGAAGTGGAAAGCGATGCATGGAGAAGACCTGGAGGGCAGAATGGGCATGTCTAACTTAGGCAGGATCAGATTATGTTTTATAATAATTGCCCAGTGTGATTGGAACAAGAAGATAAAGTGGTGGGATTTAGGAAACAGAATTATAATTCATTGCGTCCTGTTTCCATCAGTACCTTCCCACCCATCCTTCTCCCCTCCTTTTCTCCTTCCCAGTCTGCCACCCCCCACCCCACTCCATTCTGGGCTGACGTCACTGACAACATCTCCCTTGGCATCCTGCAGCCATGAGAAACCAGACTCAGAAAACATCCCACCTAGCAAACACCACCAGCAGCCACCCCACAACTGTCTCCCCCAGCCTGAACCAGAGGCCAAGACTCGAGGGGAGGGTGACGGCCGAGGCTGCGAGAAGACAGAGAGGAGGCCCGAGAGGCCCGAAGTCAAGAAGGAACCTCTGGTGAAAGCCAACGGCATCCAAGCTGGGCCAGAACCAGCCTCAGAGCCCGGCAGCCCTTACCCTGAGGGCCCGAGGGTCCCAGGAGGTGGGGAGCGGGCAGCCCAGCCCAACGGCTGGCAGTATAGCTCCCCCACACGGCCAGGGAGCACAGCATTCCCACCTCAGGATGGAGAGAGTGGGGGACACCGGCGGAGCTTCCCGCCACGCACTAACCCTGACAAAATTGCCCAGCGCAAGAGCTCCATGAACCAGCTCCAGCAGTGGGTGAACCTGCGCCGGGGCGTGCCCCCACCCGAAGACCTTCGGAGGTGAGGCCTGGTGGAGGGCGGGAGTGGACCTGAAGCAGCCTTACACACTAAAGGATGGCAAAGGGATCGTCTCATGTGAGGCATCCCCTGTGGAAACCCTATGGAAGCCAGACTGAGTTGGGAAACCAAGAAAATCCCATGATTCCCAGCTTTCCCAAATCCTTTCCTGCCCCATGACTCCAGCTTCAGAGTTTGGCCTCTGCCCCTGAGTCTTCCTTTAGAAGAAGGAGCAGAGCGGCCCAGTGCCTCTCCTCACGGCTGTTGGGTGGCCCAGAACACAGGACACAGGCAGTGTCAGTCACACGGAGGGGACTTCAAGTCCTTCTGGACGGACATTGTCCGAGCCACCGACCCTCTGTTCTGGTGTCTCTGCCAACTCGAGGTTCACTAACCACCAAGCCAACCCACCCGATTTTCTAACAGCGCTAATTGTTTGAAAGCCATTATTTATATGAAGTTTAAAATTTTTTTTAAAACAGAAAACATTACCACTTATCGGACGTATTGGTCCTAGTTCTGTCCCGTAGGACCCATTTATCCAGTGACTGGCTTTCAATATTTGAAGACATTTCTGGTGCCTGATAGTGTTTGTCAGGGCCAGTGGAGTCTGCTGGCCCCTTCCCTAGGGGGTTTAGGCAGCTCCAGGACTGCAGGTGACCGCCTCAGGGAGGCTGCGGGGCCTGTGAGGAACTCGCCCTCTAGCGGCCTGAACTCGAGCTCACTTCAGCGGTGGTCTGGCACCCAGGGCGTCTGGCCTGCCACGGGTCCTGGGAACTTATTGTTTCTGCTTTTGACAAGATCCTAGAACCAGGGAGGCTGCTCTTTTGCCCTCCTCAGGGGCCTGTGCCCTGCTTCAGGGGCCTGGTAGGCTGAGGTTCTTTCTTCTAGTCACCTCTTATTCAGACCTGCTCTTTGGAAAGGCACTGAAGAGTTACATCATCCTGAAATGGAAATGGTTAATAAGGCTTACAGTTTCTTCTCAGGGGCATTTCATTTTAAAGAGGCAAAGATTGAAGTTCTAAATAATGAGGTTCAGGCATGGGGGCGCTAGTTGAGGGGTTTTGAGGGTAGGGGATAGTGGTTCAGGCATCTCTAGGAACAAACCTCAGTGTTTGGGCAGCAGCTTCCTCTACATTCATCCATTCACAGCTCTGCCCTAGGCGGGAGAACAGGGAGGAAGGGTGGGTTCTGGAGGAGTGGAGGCACGCCCGCCCGTTTTGCCTGGCTTTCTTACACTGTTTTCTCTCTCCTTCTCTCTCTCAGTCCCTCTAGGTTCTACCCTGTGTCCCGCAGGGTTCCTGAACCTTACAGCCCCTATTCCCCCCAGTACCCTGATGATTACCAGTACTACCCACCGGGGGTGCGGCCAGACAGCATCTGTTCAATGCCCGCCTACGATCGGATCAGCCCACCCTGGGCCCTGGAGGACAAGCGCCACTCCTTCCGCAATGGGGGTGGCCCTGCCTACCAGCTGCGTGAGTGGAAGGAGCCCGCAGGCTATGGGCGACCTGATGGCACCGTCTGGATCCCCAGCCCCTCCCGGCAGCCGGTCTATTATGACGAGCTGGATGCCGCCTCCGGCTCCCTGCGCCGCCTGTCCTTGCAGCCCCGCTCCCACTCCGTGCCCCGCTCGCCCAGCCAGGGCTCCTACAGCCGCGCCCGCATTTACTCCCCCGTCCGCTCGCCCAGTGCCCGGTTTGAGCGGCTGCCACCTCGCAGCGAGGACATCTATGCTGACCCTGCTGCCTATGTGATGAGGCGATCCATCAGCTCCCCCAAGGTGAGCCGCCAGCCTGCCCTGACTTGCCCGCCCCCTGAGAGCCTCCAGAAGCCTAAGACCATCTGCTGAGACGAGGTGGTGATGCGCGTGCAGCTGGGCCCTCCAGTTCTGTTGCCAGGAGAGGCACGTTGGGGGCTTCCCTTGCCCCACCAATAGGAACATTGCTCTCTGTGCCCACCCCTGGGTTGTGCCAGGAACCGCACTATCTGTATAAGAGGGGCCAGAGAGGGCTGTGTCTTTTCAAATCTGAGGACCTGGACAAATCATTGCAAGGGGCCCTGCTGTCTGTTTTAGTCTGAAATCGGTTCTGGGACAGGACACCAGCATCCCTAACCTTCAGCTTGAGTTGGTGGGGAAGTCCATGTCCAAGCCAGACCCCCCTCACCTTTCCATCCCCTTTCTCTTCCAGTATGATTACCTGGGAGACAGGCGGCCAGTCCCTGCAGGACTGTTCCCCTACAACTACCCACCATCCCCCACGGTCCACGATAAGATGGTACGTCTGTCCTCTCCCCCCGACTCCACCCCTGCTCAGGACCTCCCCTCCCTGACTCCACTCGGGGCGGAGCTCACCTGAGGTAGACGGCAGGGGCGCTCTGTGCCCAATGCCAGGCCCATCTGGTGTTTGGCAGCCTCTGGATACCTCCTCCCTCCCGGCCAGGAGTCCAGCCCCAATACAGAATTTGGCTCCAGTTCTACCTGCTCCCCTGTGACACAAGGCAGATGAGAGGGGACATGTGGGCATGTGATGGTCTGAGCCTTTCCACCGCAGAACAAGTGGCCTTCATGATGCAGGAGAAGGGGCAGGTCAGGGAGCTGAGGCGATGGGCTGGGAAGAAAACTCAGGCTAGAGCTCCTAACACAGGCAAGATCTTCTAGACTTTTCCCCCCTAAATATACTTGCTTCGGATTTGTCCTTTGCCTGGAATGCCACTCTTGAGGAAAGAGACACATGGTGTGATTGAGAAAGAAAAGGTTTTCCATATGGTATCTACTTCCTTCTTTTCTCTCCCCTTCCACTCGTGTCTTTTCCTGGAATTTGTTCTCCACAGAAGTTTGGCTTCCTGGAGAACTAGATGCCGATGCTGCACTTGGTGGGTTGAGGGGAACCACTGGAAACCACAGGCAGAGTCCCTGTCCCCAAAGGCCTGTTGCTAATGCCTCTCCATGGATGATGCCAGGAGGCCAGGGTGGAGGAGGCCTTGATAGGTTGGAGGTCTGTGCTCCATGCCCCCCGCTGATTCTTGCTCTGCCAGTGTCCAAACTCTGGAGCCTTGACCCACAGCAAATGGCACAAGTGATTTTTTTCCAGAAAAGTCAGAAGCATTTGCTAAGAAGTGCTGGCTTGATTGCCTCAGCAGTGCTTTCCTGTCCCAGGGGAGGGCAAGGCAGGCCTAGGAGAGATGGAGTTAGAGCCCAGAGGGTACCCTCGTCTAGCTGGGGGTGTCCAGTAGAGATGTACTTAGCCTGCCCACATCCTCAGCCCCACCCTTCCCCAGAACGCCTCAAGGAAAGGCCTCTCTTTGTCCTTGCCCAACTAACTCCTAACTGCTTTGCTTCTTTTTTATTGTTTTCTTTTGTCCTGTTCCTGTTTGTTTGTGTTGCTGTTTGGCCTCTTGGGCCTCGGGCTCCGGGTAGGATGAACTTTTAGACCTTCAGTTGCAAAGAAACCTAGAGTATTTGGACCAGCAGGTAGGCAGAGCTGGTGCCCCCTCGCCATCCCACCGCCCTCCCTTGTGTCTCCCCCTTCCCATCCACCTCCCCATCTTCCAGCCATTTTACCTTTGTTGGCACAACCAGGACACAACAAAGTGGCTTATATTTTAGTTTGCTCCTCCGTGCTCCTTCTCTTCAAAGCCCTTTATGGCAGCTGGGAAAAGGAGAATAATAAATGACCGCATGAATAATTAATGTCACCTCATATTTCTCTAGCATTCAGCCCAGATGGAACTGCCCCCAAGAGGCAAGTGGGAATTTGCATTTTTGCTGGAGAGAGGAGGGAGTAGCAGAGATGGGAGGGAGCTCCATGTCTGCACTAAAATCTTAGGGATTTAGTTCAATCTGAATGTGGAAGATTGTTCTATCCTATTCTATAGGTGTTTAAACTCCATAATTTGTAAACTAAGGCCTACAGACCTGCTCTAGGAAGATTTAAAAAGCAATATTAATCAGCATATTTGTTAGTTCCTCTGCAAAGCTCTTTTGCATGCACAGCTCATGTATTCCTGAGAATTCAGTGTGGTTGGTCGACAGCGGAGTATGATCAGCCCAATTTTACAGATGAGCAATCTGAAGAGGCAGTGAGTGTTCCCAAGTCATATTGCTAACCTCGTCTAGACATCAGATGGAAGTGGTGGGCTGCCTGGGTGCCTGGCTCCAGGGGCTGACCCTTGGCTCCCCTGCCTTCTGAGGCTAAGGGGCCTGCAGTCCTCACTGGATTTAGACAGGTTGGTGGTCAATATGCTGAGCATTTGTATGCGCACACACTCTTACATTCAGATCTGTGCTACAGACCACAGACCTGGAAGTACACACATTGTCCTACGAAGTCAGCCTCTGGTGGTAGAAATAGCAATAACGATAGTAATAGTATCGGCTACAATAATAATAATAGTGATGTTGATGCTGGATAGCAGCAGCTGCGATAATTATTGAGCGCTTCCTCTGTGCCCCAAGCTTTCCTGGGGCACATTTAGTCTTTTTAAGAACCGATGGAGTTAGGTACAGGGTTACCGCCTGAGGAAATGAAAGCACAGGGAAGCTAAATAACTTGCCCAGGGCACTGGTCAATGGCAGCCATGAGAAACCAGACTCAGAAAACTGGTGACTGTGACTCCAGAGCCCATTTTACAGCTGAGGAAACATCTAATATTTGAAGAGGCTGAGTCTGCACTTCAACAGGGTGATTTCATGTCTTAGTTATTATAGAAAGAGCCATAACTGTGAAATCAGAGGATGTAGCTGTATTCGTTGGCTTTTTAATCTAACAAACTTTTTTTTGTAATAATAAACTTTATTTTCAGAGAAGTTTTAGATTTACAGAAAACTTGCACCAAACGTATAGGAAATTCCCATATAACACCCCCTTCGCCATACACACACACACACACACACACACACACACACACACACAGAGTTTCCCCTATTGTTAACATCTTACATTAGTGTGGTACATTTGTTACAATTGATGAACCAGTATTGAAGCTTTGCAAGCCATGTGACCCATCATCTCCCAGGGCCTCAACACCTAAATGATCATCCTCGGGGAAGTCTGTGAGCACTAGAAGCATTGGAGAGCCATATTTTCTCAGCAGGGATCGCTCCCGGCCCTCAAGGACCTTGCATTCTAGTTCCAGAAGCGGTGCATGGGGTCACCATGAGCGTTCCAGACCACAGGGGGCCTGGTCTAGGATACCAGCCCACAGCAGGTCTGGAAAGCACTAATCTCGGCAGGAAGCAAGGCCTGTAGTACCTTGGAGTGGGGAGGGGCAGGGTTCAGCTCCATCCTGGCCTCAGGCTCCTGGGCAGGCTTTCCACCCTGTGGCCTGTGTGCTTGGCTCTCTATCTTCCATGTCATTCAAAGGAGACAGTGGGACAGGGACCTGGGCGATTAGGCTGGGGGCTTCAGAAAGAACCTTCAGGGGGCCCCTGTCCTAGATACAGGGCAATTTTCCCAAAGGCAGTGTGATATTGATGAGTCTGGAATGCAGAGTCAGAACACCATGCTCTAGTTCCAGCTCTGCAGTTGCAAGGATTTTTTTAAGCCTTGGAAAAGTCCCTTAGTCTCTCTGGATCTTTGTTTTTTCCAATCATAAAATGGACATTATAGAACCTGCCCTTTCTCCCTTCCAGGGTTATTGAGAGAATCAAGTAAGAATGTTTATGAAAGCAATTTGTCAGACATTGGCAGAAGGGTGGTGATTGATGCTCTTATTTTATTGTTCTTTTTCTTCCAACATTCAATTAAAAACATTAATTGAGCATCACTTAGTATAAA
Organism: Cabassous unicinctus; assembly: GCA_029593785.1. Lineage (NCBI taxonomy): Eukaryota > Metazoa > Chordata > Mammalia > Cingulata > Chlamyphoridae > Cabassous > Cabassous unicinctus. The sequence continues at coordinate 51,022 of JAQZBX010004006.1, forward strand.
TAAGGAACTGGGTTAGGTGCTTTCTCAGTTATTTTCTCTTAACATTTTGGAGAGATAGGAGGTGGCACAAAGGAATCCTAGAGGCAAGGCCCACGTGCACCGAGTTTCCTGCAGGCCAGGTGAGAACTTTCCTACTTGCTTCCGTGACTGCTTTAGGTCCACTGACTTAGGAAGGAATGAGACCAGTGGGTGCCTATGAAGACGCTGGCCTCACTTCCCCTCTCTAAGCCTGAGAGATCTGCCTCGTACCTTTCTCTGTTCTCACACGCACCCCTCCATGCTCACCACACACACACTCACAACCCACACACCACACAAAAGACATAGGCAGCAGACAGAAACATAGACACACACACATGCACACCACACAGACAGAGGCTCCAAGAAAATATAGGCATGAGTTCAGATCCTAATGGAGAATATAGTTGATGCCCTGACCTAACTCTTTTGAAGGAGAACCGCTCTTTTGAAAGCCTTTTAAATCACAATTTATACTACATAAAACATTTCCAACTGGATTAAGAGGTAAAATTCAGATCCTAGGAAAGCCTTTTAAACAGCTGCAGACCCTGCAAATGGGGCTGGGTAGATGCCCTTTGCCCTGACTACAGCATGCAGAAGCCAGGCAGCATTGGGTCTGCTGCCGAAAAGGGGTAAGAAGAAGAAAGCACAGCATGGATCCAAAAAAGAACAGGCAGACTATGGCACACACACACACACACACACACACACAAAACAAAAGCAAAACAATGTAGGGGGCCCCTTAATCTGTGTTCCCAAACGGTCTTCCCCAAGATGGCTCTGTCCTCCCTTCCCTCGCTCACTTCCCCTCCCGAAAAAACTTTTCCTGCACAACTCCCTTCTGTCTTCTGCTGCCTTCCCCTGTTGAACAGTTGAGTTAAAGGGACACAGCCAAAAATATCCCTAATTTGTTTGCTTTTCGATGCTCTCACTCATATCAGTGGAGAGAAATGATGGCATTTCGGGTTGATTTGGTTGGCCCACCTGCCTTCTCTCCCTCCTTCCCTTTTCACCTTCCCTGTCTTCCCTCCCTCCTTCCCATTCTTTCCCCTCCCTCCTTCCCACCCTTCCTTCCTCCCTTCCTTTCTTCCTATCTTTCTGTATCTCTTTCCCCCTCCGTGCTCCTAATGATCCTTAGGAAACACAGAGGTAACAGGTTGGGAGAGCAGCAGCCCAATACCTGATGTCCCTTTAACATGGCTCTCGCTTGTTTTGGCCTCCTAATTTGCTCCCTAGTGTCATTCAAGACCTTCATGGATGCTACCAGCCCAGCTCTGGAAACAGTGCTTAGTAATCCTTTCTACTTTAGAGCCAAGGGGTGGACAGGATCTGGGGAAAGGGACCTGTGTCCATGCATTTGTGAAGACCTATCCAAAGAGTAGGTCCTAAGTTTTCTTTTTTAATTTTTCACTTAGTTCATATTTGGGGAGAACAGCCTTTTAAACTGCCTGTATGGTCTCTGACCAAAGCAGTGTGTGAAACGAGAGCTGGGGCAAGGAGATGATGACCTTGGCTAAGGTGGATGAGACCCACAACAATCAAGCACCCTGGGAAAATGTCACTGGGCTGGGGCCTCTTGAGTGCTGCGAGCAAGGGCACGGTAGCTTCCCAGCTCCGTTCTGTTCTGGTCCTGAGACAGTTTACCAGGGGTAAGAGATGGGTAAAGGTCAAACAGAGGGTGCTGGAGGCTCCAAAAGGCACTGCCCTTTCCTGTTTCCTGTAAAATAAGCACAGGTGGGTGTGGGGAGATGTACATGGGTCTGAGTTTGAATCGTCCATTCCTTCCTCTGCTACAGATGAGTGAGAGCGAGACTCTCATCAGTATGGTGAACCGCATGGTGGAAAACTCTTCCCCCAGGGCCCAACTCTTCATGCAAGTAAGACCTCTGCCTGGCAGCATGGTCCCTGTCAATGCCATTTCAGCTGCTTGTGCATGGTCAAGTCAACCCATCTGGGATAGGACTTGGTCCATCCAACCTGCTCATCTGCCAGACCTCATCTCCCCTGGAGACAGTCTCAGCCTCATCTCCCTTCCATATTACACTCTCCTCCATTTTTCACTTTCATGGGTAAACCCAAGGCCCCATTTCCCAAACCATCAAAATAACCAGCACCAACATCTCATGCCATGCCAGGGACTGCAAATCCGCTCTTTAATGTTTAGGACTTCTATTTTATATTTGCTGTCTTCTTTACAGACATGGTTGAGGTTAAGGGTACAAACCATCCAATGGCAAAATTGTATAGAAAATGCTGTGGTTATTGGATGGGTCATCGAGGCCAGACAGCTTTTTCTGGACCCAGAGATGCTTCTGAATTCTTGCCAGTCCTGGTCTGAGTCAAGCCCTGACTGGTGTTGCATGAACTAGGACAGTCGTTCTCAGATGTTTCCAGTGCTCGTTCCTAACATGCTCCCATGCCCTGTCCTCAGAAACAACCAAGGGGTTAGCTGTTGTTCTCATGGTTGTTACCAGTAAGCCATCCAGGAGGAGTAGACCCTAGAGCTTAGGGGAGAGGAAATACAGAACATGCACTGAGCAGCATCTCTGATATCCCTGGACTCTGTCTAGGACATTTGGAATTGAGTCTAGGCCAAGCTATCCCAATCTTCCCAGTTTCATTTCAGCTCAGGTCCCTGGAACAGAAGCCATCAGATATGATGGGCCTTGGCCTCTGACAAGAGGGGAGCAAGGGTTGTGATGTCAGCTTCCCCACCCCTGCACGCTCTCCTCCAGCCCCTGCAGCAGTAACCGACCTCATGTTCCTGCAGGTCCCTCCGTACCCAGAAGTGTTCCGGAACAGCCTCCACACCTACAAGTTAAACGAGCAAGATACAGATGTAAGAGCAGCTCTCCCTGCTCCCTCTGTCCACTCCAGCCTCCTGCTGTCGTCCTCATCATGCTCTCCTCCACGGGGGCTTTTTCTCCATCCATCTCTCTCCTTCTGGTGGCTCTTCATTCTTTTGATTCATGTCCTCTCTCACCACAAAGACGACATCCTGCTTCCCAGACCCCATCCTCTCCTCAGACCCCTTTTCTTTCTTACCACCTAACCCCCAACCCTCACACTGGCTTCAGTGTTTCCCCCACTGAGCTCTAGGCCCTTTTAAGGGTCCTCCTCCTGATGGGAGCACAGACTTTGTAAGGAGATAAATCAGTCCATCTACTCTGCCTGGCAGGCAGGCCGTTAGTCCCCGCTGGCAACTAGGAGGAATATGGTCCTGGCCCTGCCCTCAGGGGGCTTCAGGGCAGTGGGAGATGGCAGGTAACAGTGGGAGGTTGCATATGATTTCTACACTAATGGGGCCTTTAAGAGATTCTGCAGGAGTGCAGGGGTGCAAACCCTGTAGGCTGGTGGGCCAGGGACAAAACAGGTAACATAAGAGCTGGGTCTTGAAGTTAAAAGATCCGGGAGGCAAGATATGGCTCAGTAGAGAGAAGCAAAGGTGCTGTTTGAGGAATGGCATGAGTAAAGATGTCTCAGGAAAGCACTGGTGTTCCAAAAGAGATAGCTGGCTTTCCCTGCCTCCCCACCATCACCACTGACCCAGCCTTCGGTAGTGGATCTGCCCAGCAGACCTGGGAGAGGTTCCATCCATTCAAGGACCAGACTTCAGAGGGTCCTTCGGATCTGCCACCCTGAGACACTGGAGGGAGGAACAGGGTCCTGTGGGACTCGGGGACCAGTTTTCATTGTTCCCTGCTTTTCCTAAACTGCTTGTTCAGACATCTCATGTACCTCTCTAGTCCATACCAGTCCAGGAGTCAAGGCCATATTATCTCTACTCAGCTCTGTCCACTGGAACCCCCAGGAGGAAGAGGGTACAGAAACTTAACACTTGCTTCTTCATCCCTCTTTCCTTTCAACCCAACTCACTTCCTCAGAGAATAAACATATCTTCCCTTCCACTGGGACCTTGGGGAGTCTGCCCTCCCAAGATGAAGGAAGACTCATCTTCCTGCTCTTGGGAGCCTCCAAGGTCAAGGTGAAGGCCCAGAGTTCCACAGCAGGAGAAAGGAGGTGGTATCCAGAGGCCAGTTCCTGCCAACCCCATTCCTGGGTCCCTATCAAACTGTGTCCTTCATCCCCTTGTTTCTCCCTCCCCTCTTGCCACTCTCTCGGGACCCCAGAAGCTGCTGGGCAAATTGTGTGAGCAGAACAAGGTGGTGAGGGAGCAGGACCGGCTGGTGCAGCAGCTCCGAGCGGAGAAGGTGAGCCTAGGGGTTGCCTTGGCTTGGGGCAAATGGGCAGGGCTGGCTTGTAGCAGGTCCTGGGTTGCTATCTCCATCCTGACTAAGCTGAGGACTTTGACCTTCCTTCAACTTCCGTCCCATTCTAAATCACAACTGCAGAAGCTTTCCTGGGGACTTTAGCCAATGTGAGGACACTAGATTGCCTGGTTAAACCTCTCAGGGATCAGGCCTCTGCTGTTAAAAATCTCAGAGAGGAGAAAATACCAGGGCTGTTCATGGCCATTACCCTGCCTTCCCTTAGGAGAGCCTGGAAAGTGCCTTGATGGGGACCCACCAGGAACTGGAGATGTTTGGGAGCCAGCCCAGCTACCCAGAGAAACTGTTGCATAAGAAGGAATCCCTGCAGAACCAGCTCATCAACATCCGGGTGGAGCTGTCTCAGGCAACCACAGTAAGCACGGGGTCTGTGCTTCCACCACCTGGTCAGCTCCCACCTGAGAGCCACCGCCTCGCAGGTTGTGCATTCCTAATCCAGATTCTCCTCTGTGGGCAAGAACAGGGTGCTCTTGCCCAAGACAGGCATAAACAAAGACCTTAACACTGCCTTGCAAATAGGAGCAAGCATGCCAGCCTACTCATTCCATGAAGTCTCCACTGAGGACCACCAGCTTATTACCCACAAACTATGCATACACCAGGACAGCACAAAGTTAAGAGCTACTTATTTCCTTGGCTGCTCTTAACATTTTTGCTGCCCACTTCTGTCCTCTACCTTGGAGAACCAGGGAACTGGTAGAAATGCTGCTGCCTTGGTCATTTCCCAGTAGGGACAGGGGAGGTCCTCCAACAGAGGTCAGGCGGATAATAGTAGTATCAAAAGCCCCCAGAAATGTGGCCCAGAAGGGAGGAAGTTCTCTAACCTTTGGAGAACCGACATCCTCCTCCAGGCTCTTTTCTTTTTGCTCCTCACCTTTTCTTCCCCTTCTGGGGAGAACAGTCTAGGTATGGGAATGATATCATCCCCCTTCAGCCTGTCCACAGACCCAGAGAGGATTCCATTTTCTCTTTATTTTGGTTTGCAACTGTCCACCCAAGGTAGCAGGACAGGCAGTTGCACTCCTAAGGCCAGCGTTTGACTGGCATCAGAATGTCTCAGCCCCATGCTCCTCTCCTTCTGTCCCTCTGTGTCCTTCTCCCCAGACCTGCCAGGCCTCAGGTGCCCTGGCCTCAGAGCCCTTCTCAGGACAAGGAGGAATGCTTGGGTGATGGCACTTTCTCACACCCTACTTTGCGCCTTGCAGGCCCTGTCTAACAGCACCGCAGAGTATGAGGCCCTCGAGTCAGAGGTCTCCGCCCTGCATGATGACCTCTGGGAGCAGCTCAATTTGGACATCCAGGTGAGCAGGGCCCCTGCACAGGTGGGGGTTGGTATGTGGTCTGTGCCCTCCCCTTGTACTTTTGGGTAAAGGGGACCCAAGTGGCTTCCTTTCTTGCGTCAGAGATCTCAGAGATGTAAGACAAAGAATTAGCCCTGAAACAAGCATGAATGTTGAGTATCACTTAAAACCAACTCTAAGTTTCAGGATGAAGATCATGTGGAATTATTCTCTAGTTCCATCAAGTCACAGGGAAAGGCACTAAAGCTGAAGCATGGGTGATGTAGGTTAGATATAAGGCGTTTTATGAATGAAAGGATTTTGAAAATGAAAATATGTACACACATACCAGAAGAGTCTGCAGGAGCAATCCACAGGGAATTTGAAGACAGGAAAGAGGCTTTCCTTTCTGGGATGGGTTAGAAATGGTTTGCTCAGAGGCAGGAGGGTAGACATATTAATCTTGGGGAGCTCTTGTTCTTTCCATCCCTCTGTCCTTTCTCTACCCAGGCCCTGCCTCTTCTTTAGCTATTTTGTAAGCCCTGTCTCTCTGACAGTTAATACCCCGGTGCCCCCCATTTCCTCCTGTTTCCCTCCTACTAACAAACCTTGCCACCCCAACGCTATAGCTGGTCAGGCAGGGTGAAGTGAAGGCCTTCTGGTCCAGAGACCCCACGCGTCCCCGTGTCTTGTGGGCCAGCCTCGCTTTAAACACGAGCATTTTAGGAGGAGGATAGTGCTGTGGTGAAGAGCATCAGCTTTTGAGGCAAATAGACCCAGCTTCGAATGGTGGTTGCACTTACTGAACACAGGTCTGGGGCATGGGTCTCCTTTTCATCTCTGAAGTGGGGACAGCTGTGCTCCTGCCTCACTGAGCTGTGCACTCTAAATGCATTCGCTTATGCCAAGCACTTAGCACTGTGCCTGGCACCAAGGGAGGCTAAGTAAATGGTAGCTCTTGTCTTTCCAGTAGTAAAAACTGCAACTGAATATAGCTCATGAGAATTGAAGCACACGTTGGGTGTGGGAAGTACACAAGGGCTGTTTGGATATGAAGTGAAACAGTAAACTGGAGGCTCTCGCCACCTGGAAAACAGGCTGCCGTGAAGTGTCCGCTTAGCTGGGCCTTCACTCTAAGACCACCTTCTCTTCCCTGGGGAGCTCTGAAGGGCACTTTCTCACTCTGTCTTGGTCCTGAGGCTACGTCTTTATCTCAAAGTGCTCTTTACTGTAGTAACAGAGTCCTCTCTTCTCTGGCAATTCCGGACGCAGTTTTTGTAGAAGTTGAAGGAGCAGAGGCTGCCCACGAGGAGGGGTTCCTGCTTCCTGCTGTCCCAAAGGGGTGTGGGTCCGACTGAGGAGGGCAGGCTGGGACAGTTGGGGGCTTCTGCTTTCTTTGACTCTCTCTGTGATTGTTTCAGAATGAGGTGCTCAACCGGCAAATCCAGAAGGAGATTTGGAGGATCCAGGATGTGATGGAGGGGCTGAGGAAGAATAACCCATCCCGGGGCACAGACACGGCCAAGCACCGAGGTGGGTGCCTCCTCTGCCGGCCTGCTGGGCTTTCTGGCCTCACCAGAAATGTTTAGGTCTCTGTGGCTTCCATTCCACACTTGCCAACTCACCCCTCTCCAGGCCTCACACCTCTGCTCAGAGCCAGCCAGGGCCTTCTCGGGGCTCCAGAATCTCCCCCTGGGCCTCAGAATGGCAGGTCGGGTTCCTTTTTCCCTCCCAGGTATAGCTCTCAGAGTTGCCATTGACCTCAATACTCTGCCCCTCCTCCCTGGAAGAGGTCAGAGAGCACCTGGGCCTCCCCAGCCCCCAAACACAGGGGGCTATTGGTGATCTGTGAACACTGCCTTGCTGTCTTCCTTAAGCTCTGGAACCTCAGGCTGACTCTTTAACATCTAGGAGGCAACAATGTCATTTCCATCTACCATCTTCCCCTGCCCGGCACGCCTCTCAATAGCCAGCCTGTGACCCCAGCACCTAAGTGGACCCAAGAAGCTAAATCCTCCCTCCCATGTCACTGGTTCTGGTTCTTCCCCTGCCTCCTCCACCTGCAGGGCCCAACCACACACCAGGCCACGCCCCTACCTCACCCCACCTCTCTCACCCCTTCTGTCTCCCCCAAGGAGGACTTGGCACCTCTGCCACCTACAGCTCCAACAGCCCAGCCAGCCCTCTCAGCTCCGCCAGCCTCACCAGCCCCCTGAGCCCCTTTTCACTGGTGTCTGGCTCTCAGGGGTCGCCCACTAAGCCTGGCTCCAATGAGGTAAGTTGAGAAAACAGAGTAGAAGGTAGGTGGGGGAGCCGGAAACAGATCTTCATTTGCCTAAAAACTACACAAATTCAGGGTCTGTCTCCTCGCCAGAGGCTTCTGGCCCTGGTGCTTCAGCTTCCTGTCTAAGGTAGTCATTCTCACGCCCAGTTTTGTGACCTTCCCTCCAGATTTCCCCTTTGCCTGTCATGTACATCTGTCTTCTTTAGCTCCCTCTCGGGGAAGTGTCTTCCTGAGGACCACGATAGCTATAAAGATACCAAACACTTCATAGGAATTTGAATCCAGTCTTGTTCTGGGGGCGAGAGGGTTGCATGTCAGTGGGGGGAGCAGTTTCCTAGCCAGCCAATCAGCAAGTGTTTATTGAGCATCTACTGTGGGCAAGGAATGGTATGAGGTCCTCTCAGAAAGGTTTGCATACATGCCACAAGGCCCCTCACTCAAAGAGCCCAGAATCCAGGGGAGAATCAAGGCCAATTCATGGTAAACAGCTGGCCCTCAGAGCGTGACAGTGCATGTCTCAATACTGAGCCACCTGATTCAGGTGGTAAATGCCCTGATCTCCAAAGAGGGGTGGGGGAGGAGATCACTGACCAGGAAAGGAGGATGGAACTTAAACTTGGCCATCAGGAATTTGCTGGGTAGAGAAACAGGGGAAAAGCATTGCAGGCAAAAGAGAGTGTGGGAAAAAAGGCCCAGGGATGGGAATGTGCCCATGGGATGGTGAGACCACGAAGAGGGAGCTTTGGGGGAATCTGTGTTCTGGGGCAGTGGGGAGGGGTGGACGATGAGGACCCAGTGGAGGAGGGCCTTGAAGACCAGCAGAGAGGTAGCTCTGGGGTCGCCATCCAGGCCCAGGGTGGGAGCCGCGTGGTGCCCGGGGCCTGGCCCAGGCCTGCAGCCCTGTCGTCTGCCTCCTGCTAACACTCTTCTCTCCTGCTCTCACAGCGGCTGCTCTTGCTCCTCCTAATGCTCTTCTCTCTGCCTCAGGAACCTGGCCCGCCTCGGCCTCCCCTCCCCAAAGCCTACGTACCCCTGGAGTCTCCTCCAGCCGTCCCTCCACTCCCTAACGAGAGCCGCTTCTGGCCATACCCCAACTCCCCTTCCTGGCACCGCAGTGGCGAGACAGCCAGGGGTCAGGTACCCAGCACCCTCGGGTCCCGGAGGGCGGGGGCGGGGAAAGGGGACAAAGGACCAGGTGAGGGCAAAGCAGGGCAATGGACTAGAGGAGTTGTTTTCCCTATTCTAATACTTCTCCCACAACTCAGTGTCTACTGGGCCCTCTGCCTAGCTGGACTCTAGGATAAGGGGAGGGGAGGGATGGCTGAGACAGTCTCATGGGCCCTCCAGCCCCTCTTTGAAAGGAATTGCTGCCCTGCCCCACCCCCAGGCTCATGGTTGTGGGTGGCGGTGATATGTCCCCCCAGCCGCCCACACCTCCAGCATGACCAGCCACTGGAGATGGGGTGACTGCCCCCCCCAGGTACCAGCCAGTCCCTCTCTATCTCCCGCCCCCCTCAGACCCCAATCCTCCCATGCTTGCTCTCTGTCTACCTTGCTCCACATCCTCCTTGGGTCTGATGAGCTCCTGCATACAGGGTTCAGGCCTCTTTCCCACTGTTCTCACTCCTTCTCTTGCCTGGATCCCTAGCCAAGATCCAGAAAAAATGTGCAGTTAGGCTTGGAAGAGGTTGTGTGGTGAGTAGAAGGAGTCCTGTGCCTAAAATTGAAAGACCCCAATTCTCATCTAGGTTCAGCTACTGATCATGTGCATAACCCTTGTGAGGTGGGCAGAGCAGGTTACAGCACCTCTATTTCACAGATGAATAAGGGCGCTGGGGCTCACCCATGCTCTCCAGCTGGGCTAGAGCTGAAGCCCCTGACCTGTGTAGCCTAGTCTTCTGGGTGTTGTGTTCTCCTCGCTGAGACTTAGATTCACCGACTGTGCAGTGGGAGAGGGTGCCTCACATGATGTCTGAGGGCACTTCTCGTCCATGATTCTGTGAACCCACAAGCTTTGTACCATTGCCCTCACCCCCCTGGTACCAAGGCCCTCTGAGTTCTGTTTGCTCAAGTCTTGAATGGGATCCTAACAGAATCTTCAGAGACCCTCGGCCTTGGAGCCTCCTGCCCCTGACATTCATCAACTGGACACATTGGCTCTTTGCTTCTCAGTCCTCGCCAACAGAACCAGTCAGGTCGGCCTCTCTGATGGCCGGCTTCAAGGTGGCATGGGTTGAAGGCTCCAACGCATTCCTGTCCACTTCCCAGCCGGCACACAGATGTGCCCCATGCCCTGTGTCTTCAAGGACTTGAGCTCTAATCACTGCAAAACACAGTCATCACCAGGGCCCAAATGCCCGGCAGCCACTCTAGCATCAGCCATCTTCTCGGTCCTCTCTTCCCAGCCCAAGACAAGTTATGAGCAAAGCAAGAAAGACCCCCACCAGACGTCACCCCTGGATACCCCCAAAGACATCAGCCTAGTGCCAACCAGACAAGAGGTGGAGGCAGAGAAGCAGGCAGCTCTAAACAAAGGTACTTCCTGTCCCATCTTCCCCGAAGGGTGGGGAGAGGAGCCCTGAGAGAATTTTACCACCCTGGGCCTTTGATCTCCATGCTGGTGGGACTGGGCCTCTCCCCGGAGAGCAGGCTCCTCTTCGCCCGCCTTCCTGCTCTCCTGAGGTCCTCCATCTGCTCTGCCCCCTGCAGTTGGCATTGTGCCCCCTCGGACAAAGTCGCCCACTGATGAAGAGATGGCGCCGTCCCTGGTGGTGAGGAGGAGTGCCACTGGGCTCACCAATGGCCTGTCCTCCCGGGTGCGTACCACCGCAGGCTCGGAGAGCTCAGCTGCAGGCTCAGGGGCCTGGGCGTGTGTCCCCATCTGTCTCTACCATTCAAGGAAACCAGAGCCAGGGAGGAAGGTAGAACGCATGGGAGGAGGACTGCCAGCCACACAGGAGGAGGGTTGTCCTTCAGGGAGCCATGTCGGGGGACAAGGAGGACATGCCTAATAAAGATGTCTGAGCTTGCCAGGCTGCCATGACAAATCTCACACAGTGAGCTGGCTTAAACAACAAGCATTTGTTGTCTCATGGATTCAAGGTGTCAGCAAGGCTGTGCTTTCCCCAGGAGTCAGTGGCGTCCTTTGGCTTGCGTCTTTGCCTCCCGTCACATGGCAGTGTCCTCTCCTGGTGTCAGCTCTTCTGGTTTCTGCTGACCTCGGGCTTCTTCCTGTGGCCTTCCCTGACTGTGTCCAGACCTCCTCAGCTTACAAAGGACTCCAGTAATTCAGATTAAGGCCCACCTGGCTCAGTTGGACCACACCTGAACTGAAAACAGAATCTTCAAAAGTCCTACTCAGGGAGCAGGTGGAGCTCATGCTTCCCACATAGGAGGTCCTGGGTTCAATCCTCGGGACCTCCTAAAAAAAAAAAAAAAAAAAA